>JAUZND010092319.1:0-14630 GCA_034780555.1 Coelogynopora nodosa | reverse complement strand
ATCATTGTTAACATTTACTAACAATCGTTATTGATTTATTCTGTATTATTATTATTCATATAATTATTCAAATATAAGTATTGGATTAATAAAACGAAATTTTGAAGACTAATAGATATTTGGAAATAAAAAAAGAATTTTTTTTCCGGACAACCTATATAACGCCCATATCGTATATAACTCATATATTGGCTCATTTGATCGATTTAACTAATCTAAATTGTTTTATTTACTGTATTTTGTGAAAATTTATTAAAATAATACCAATATATAATCTTTCGATTAAATTTTAGGAATAGACAAACGACATTCCTCCATAAAAAATTGCGAAATATAACCAGAAAAGAATACAACTTTAGAAGCTATTTTTATAGAACTGCCCTGTTAAATTATATTATAATTTAATAAAAATATGGACATTTTCTAGACAAATTCCTCTTCGAAATCTAAAACTTTTATACACCGTATATTCTACAGAAACTGCACTGTTTTAAACCTATTAAGGCAATAATATCTATCAGTTCAATGAAATGCAAAAATTAAATAAGTATGATTTTGAATGTGTAGATTTTTATTATTATTGTATTTACTATTAATCTAGTCATTTTATTTAGTCTTTCTTCTTTAAAATAAATGTATATATTACCTTAACTCTTACCAATTACAATAAAATATATATGCATTTTATATATTATGTACCTATAGGTAGTTGACAACCGGCTATTTCAATGCAACTTAAACAATTGAACACAATTTATGAGCTAGGTGCTTCATTGATTTGGTGTAATTGTCACTTGATAAACAACATCTTAAAAACTAATAGCGGCATAAAAAATCGAATGATTGATATTTTTAACATTTAATGAAATAAATGTCATTGACACATAATTTACTAGAATTTTGTCAGCTATAGCCTAAGTATATATAAAAAGAATATCCTCAATAATACAATTTCTGATAATAGCTAAAATAGAAATAATGAAGAAGTCGATTGTAATAAAAATATTTTATAATTTGATTACAGCGTTGACAAGAAATAAACATACGTGATTGTAGAATTAGAATTAAAAAAATAAACGAGTTAAGCAGAATAAAAGTACATATTTTGACATGTTGGCACGATGAAGAATTATAATATAGTAGTACCATTAATTAAAATGGTACAATTGAAAATCATAATGAAAAACCTAAACGTAATACAATGTACATAAAAAAGTATTGTTGTTTCTAATGTAAAATGCTGTATTAATGATAATTTGATCAAAAAACAATTATAGCAAAATATTTCGAACAAGTTTTCTTATACTGGTCACAATGATGCTGACGTCTATTTCATAAATCCGTTTGATTTTTGAAATGGAGAATTGATGCTAAGGAAAAAATAAAATAAACAAATAAACATAAAGTAACTGTACATAACACAACGAAGGTCGCTGTATTGTGTGTCCAATTTATCATGACGAGATATTACAACATGATAAATTTATTAGCATACATTAGCTTGCTGTATATTTTTAATGAACAAATCACTCGTAATACAAGCACAGCATAGTATTTGTCTGGAATAATTTCCTTGACATTTAACATACATTTTTTTAACCTTTCAAACAATGATCAATAGTTCAATTGTTCTATCCTCAACTCATATATGCATCAATATCTATAGAGTCTGGTATGTAAAAAATCTATTTTGTATAAATGAGAATTTTTGAATACCATGATAGAGAGTGATAAAAATTACAAAAGTGATTTTTCAGCCTCAAAGACGCGGAAGAATTTCATGCCTGAATATTACATGTACAATACTTTAAAACATACCCTTTTAATGCCACAAACAAAATCTAGCGGTCAAATAAAAATAGCACATTAAAAATTATATAAATATGTAGAAACATAGTCAAAATTTCACTGACACAATCTTAATTTCCCTGACTTTTCCAAGACAGCTATGAACCCTGCAAGCAATACACTCGTTGTACTACATGAAAAATAATCTCGATTGTCGGTTATAAATTGGTTTGTGTTAGCTAGCGAAAATCTACACAACCAGTTTATCGTTATGGGTTTAAATCATTGATCAAGTTGTAAATTACAAAATGTCACATATGTGATATAATATGATGTATAATATACATAAACTTATAATATATAATAAACACATATAATTTGATACAAATATTTATAATTATATATAATTATAAATATTTGTATCATATTATAATAATGCATTTAAGTAAATGAAATAAAACGCAAGGGTGATACCATAGGTGATACGACCTTTGTCTTAATTTGTCACGTTAAAAAACATAATAATATCGACAATTTTTAACTATTCAAAATCATTCATTATAAATATTTTAATTAGTGTGCCAATTGGACATATTTTTTATAAAAACATACAGTCGAGCACGGACAACATGAACCAAGTCGAACCGACTTAGTATTTGACCAATCTTTTTTTTTATATAATCAATAAATTTGAAAAATCGTCGGTGGACTTCATACAAGAAATTCTCGAACTTATCGCCTAAATTGGAAGCGGGAAAGAAAAAAAAAAATAATTTGACCAATTTGTAATTTCAAAAACGTGAAAACCCTATAATTATACCGAATTGAAAAAAATAAGACAAATTATGAGCGTTGAACATGCATAATTGAACATAGTACATAAATAAAGTAGACTAAGACGTCTTTATTATAAGTACGTAATCGAAATATGAATAGTAATCATGTGGTTATAAAAACAATTACTAGTAATTAGGTAGTAATACAAACATGCAAATAACTGACGGGAAGGCATACCTTCCAACGTATATATAGTGAATGTAGGTATGCATGTATATTGGTAATTAAGTAAAGGTAAAATAAGTATGTTTGGATATTATAATTCCATGAGAGTAGCCAGTTTGAATTTTTTAAAACAAATGTGTAATTTTATTGGCTTTTAAGAAATATATTTGATATTTGGACTATGTAACCATTTTAACTAGCATTTGTTAAAGATTATTAAAACACATATTTTAAGGCATCTGTATGTTCAAATATTCTGTTACAGGTGTTTTCTATAGGTTTCCGAAGGTTTGACCACTGATATATGTGGTAAAAGTTGAAATTTATAATGATGGTTTCATATGTTACTAAATTTTATTTAGATATCCTAATTTTTCTTTTACAGGAACTTCGTGATCAGTTAGAGGCTGTATTTAAATAATGAAGGAGAATGTCCACGTCTATTTACTGGCAAAAATATGTTTAAAGTATTTTCAATACATAAAATTGATTAACTTTGGCCAATTTCATATTTTAAAAAAATATTTAGATATTCATAGAAAGTCATCTACGAAGTATGGAATATTAAAATGTTGGTTGCCTAAAGTGACGCCTCGATGGGATTAATTATTAAATGCAGCAGGCATGTTCTAAGGAAAGGTGTTAAAAGGTTTAATATCATTACATAATTCAAATTTCAACTGAAATGCGTGCTACACCTTGAATGCCGGAAGGATTAGAACATATGCCGTAATAGAGTAGACTATGAGAAATACACAACAATTAATTATTTACTATAGTTTTTCACTTAGTTTGAAAAACAATCAAACAAATATTTATTTAATAAAATCAAGTTTGCATTCCAAAAAACTTAAGTTTTCACATCATTATAAGATATTATGATGACGTCATCGTCATGGACTTTTCACTATAATGTTCAAAATAATTAATAATTTCAAAATATATTTTTAAAGTTTATACAGTAATACACGTTATAATATTAGAAGTTTGTCTCAGTCACACATTTTTCGTGCTAAAAAATAACTTGATACTGAAAATAGATATAATGAACATTAAACTAACTGATTGCTTACGTTTTTTTCAAATAGCAAATACTTTAATATAGGCCGATAACACTGTACCTCTTTGACTAGATGTGAAGGAGGTACCCAAAAATCCACCTCTCTCATTGAGGGGTGGTGGATGCTCCCCCTCTGGGGAGAGGGGCCAGAGGAGTACTCAAAACTTTTGAATTGAACCATAATCGCTAACTAAACATTATATACCTTAAACTGCCAAACGTACGGTTGACAGCTGCTTCGGATGCTTGTAAGACGTTCGTTCCTTTCCTAGACTTACAGCACTTTATTTCATTGTGAAAGTAGGCATGACCTTTGGAAGCAAAAAGTAGACATTAATCAGATTAATATTAAAAAAATTCAACCTAATAATATATATAATCTAGACCGTCTAAACCGGAACCGGCCAAACCGAAATTTTTTGTAATACCGGATTTAATTTGAATACCCCTCCTATAATTTATATTTAATATAGGCTAAAATAGAACTGGCTAAACTGGATTCCGGATGACAAAGCGGACATCATTCCCACTATATAATTTAATCCACTTTCATTATTTAGAGATTTAAACATAACATATTGCTTTTCCACACTCAAACATTCTAATCGCTCGAACGACCAAAAGAAGGTATATACCTCATGTTGAAACTGAACAGAAACAAATTAGATTGATAACAATTGATTGATTCATACTGCTTTCAACTGCTTTGGACCAATGACAGCACATTTCAATCCTCGACACTATGGCATCCGAAAGGATTAAATTGAGATATTTTTTGAAATTGAGTGTTTTGTACAACACATTGTAGCCTATACTTTGATAAAAATAATAACCGATACGTACATATATGTACTTAGCATATATGGTAAACATCTAACAATCTACAATAGTAAATAACTTACAATGTAGCTATATGTAGTGTACCTACTTCTCAGTTGGTAAACATCTTACAAGGTAGATATGGTCAACATGTACATATTATGGTTAACTTAACATGTAGGTTAATACATATAATTTTTTTATTTTTAGTAAGATTATTTAAAAATGTCTTACAAATATCGTGTAATTTTCACACAAATTTAAATATAAACATTAGATATTATGCTACTGCTATTTAAGCATGATCGAGTAAATACTAGAAATCGTTGAACGAATCAATACTACACATATTGTGCTGAAAAATTTTACCAATCAGTGTACGTGTATGACATTGTTGGCAAAAGGAAAGCAAATGTTTTATTGCATATAAAATTTCTATATATTTATTAAAATTTATAATTTTTTTGTGAAATTACGACTAATGAATCAAACAGATAGCTTTATAACGAACATATATATGTATACTTATACATGATTTGACTTGTCGTAATGTTTGAAAATTGGGTGCCGAAAAGCAGTAAAAATTAGTGTTATAAGTATTTTAAAAACGCATAAAAAAAGTCAACTCATGCATACTAGAAACAAACATAATATGTTCGTTATTAAACGACCAATTCGATGAATTGATTGCAATTTCACAAAATTCATTAGAAAATCTAATAGTAATTAATAAAAAAATTATAAATTTGGATAAATACAAAAAATTTACATGTAATAAAACATCCAATTTCTTTTTGCATATAATGTCATTCACGTGCACTGATTGGTTTATTTTTTCAACACAATATGCGTAGTATTTATTCGTTCGACGATTTCTAGTATTTACGCATGCTTATATAACAGTAGCATAATATCTAAGGTTTATGTTTAAATATGTGTGTAAATTTCAATATGTGTAGGACATTTTAAAATAATAAATATAGGGGACCGATTTTTTTAATTAATAATTACCAATTCCGCATAATAAAATAATCTAAATAAAAATAACAAATGATATGTAGATATTGCCATATCTACCTTGTAAGATATTTACCAATTGAGAAGTACATATCTACCTTGTAAGATGTTTACTATTGTATAGATTGCTAGATGTTTACTGTATGCGAAGTACATATTATGTACACATCGGTCATTATTTTTACCAAATTACATGTACAACACTTATCTCAATTAAACCCGGGTATACAACGCCATACGACACACAGAGAGTGGTGTGTTGGTATTGCAAGCCGTAGAGTTTACTCAGTAGTTCTGTTGATTTAGTAGGGCCAAGGACTACTAAAATATCTTAAATATTTTAGTAGTCCTTGGTAGGGCCTAATAATTATTATCGTGAAATGAGCTAGTTATCGCTGCATGAGACGATAACAAGTTGTAACATAACTCGATAGTGACCATTCTTGTTATCACTCCTAGTACGTTCTCTTAGCAGGATTAAGCTCATTATGACAACGATCAGAGTGAGATACAATTACTTCTCATTCCTACCAAGTGAACATTACTTGTTTTATATTTACGTTTGTGTATTGAAGAATCGATTAATTAGCCTATTTATGAGATGATTAGTAGTCATGTCCATGGTCAGTATAGATCCGTTGAGACCAAAATGATCGACAGATAATTCGAACATAATTAGATTGCGAAATATCTGTTTAGCAGGTATAAGTCGGCCGGGTGGGTTTGTCAGAGTGTAACATTTGACGATAAAACAGTTATCGTCACATGGCTGTGGTCTTGACCTTCGCTCTCGACTCAGCCATTACTATTACTACTAGTAATTTAATATGATAATATGGTAAAAATTTCTCCATATCTGTTCCATCTGGAAATCTGCTAAATTAGACGATATTTTATGTATTTGGCTTTTCCAGGTTAATCGGTCTAGACTGCACTATGCAATATATAATAATATAAAATACAACAAAACAAATTATTTATATATAACAAATACTGAAAAAGCCAATATAAATGTGTGTTAATTTTAAAACAAGAACAACTAATAATTACCATTTAATTCACAAAATGTTAAAAATTCATTATACATTTATAAATGTTTTGACAATAAGATATAACGCTCAAACTTAAAAAAAAGTTTAATTAAAAATATATTGTAACAATACTCAATGCGGCATTGTTAAAATAAAACTACTAATTATGCGTCACATAAAATGTTTTTTGAAAGTGAATAAATGAAAACTATTTTTTTTAATAGACCTATGTCATATAATACAAATTAATTTTAGCGATATTATTTTTTTGGTAGTTGGCTAACGTTTGTCGAATAAATGTAAGTATGTTATATTAATAATAAATGTTAATATAATATATAACTTTTATATCATGAACTTGAGGATTATAAACAAAAAAAAAACTAAAAATTTAAATTAATAAATTATATGTAAAAATATTTACATATTATTATGGGTAACAATCATAATAGGAATCATACCCAGTATATGGCATGATTGATATTCATTTATACATTCGTAGTACTCATAAATCATGTATTTATAGGGCTTTAATTCAAAGTATTTATAATCTTGAAAATCAATATTTATTAATTTAACAATTATGCATTGACAGCATCAAGATGAACATGATTTCTGGTTTGGAATGTGCTGAAATAAGCCTTCTAGAAATGTTTTTGATAGACCCACAATTACCGCCAGATATTAAGTTATAACAACATGATTGATCATTGATAAGTTTACTGGGTTGATGAATGCTCGTGAGAATGAGATACGTGGAATCTGTCTTGCTGATTACATGAATTTCTATGAGAACAATGTGGGTGAAATGCCAAGACTCGAGGAAGAAGGTAAAAGCAAAAAGACACAAAACTAAGATTAAAGCATTTTTCCGAAATCAGCATATATCGCATATTCAAATCAATATCATGAAAGAAAATGTTTTTGTTGTTGCAAAATAATATGCTTAAAGCTATGATTGCCAAATACCTTAGGGATACCTGCTCAAGACTATCCATATAAAATATCCGGTATAAAATAGTTTAATAATAACAACATTTTTTCTGGTATGTAAAATATTCGAAATTATATATTATTTTTATGTTAGATAAAAGTATTTTAGCCACTGAGTAAACAAATCGGGGTCATATATTATATAGTTCAATAAAAACTGAATTTATTTAAAAAAAGTGTCATACACGTACGAAGGGTTAATTAATAAAGTGGATGTTTAATAAAAAAATATGTTTCATACACGATTTACGATAAAAGATTAATGTAATTGTAAACACTCGTTTCTAAAGTATAAAAGGAATGGACAGATCATAGTAAGTTGTGATAAAAATAATGAATAAATTATACTTACCGTCGTCACATTTTAGCCAGTGTCCATCTTCAAAATCGTAGGGTTGTTGAAGAGTAATTTGATTTGCCAAATTTAGCCTGACATTTAACGTACGACTCATGAGGTGCTTCAATTCATTTTCGGTAATTTCTTGCATTTCCTTTGAATAAGTGCGACATTTGATTAGCTCATCCGCTTTAGCTTTCCAACAAGCGGATTCCAAGAAAGGAGACAACTTCCTTGATATCTGCAAAAGATGTTGTATTCTGACTAATTCATTTTTCACTTGCAAACACTCGAAATTATTAAAACTCCTCATTGCGGGATCAATCCAGTCAATCAAAAAACTTATGCTTTTAGTTATGTGTTCCCGCAATGTGCATCTTCGAAGCCTATACAAATCTGAATAAAGTTTGGCAACGACCATTAACAGATTCATGCTATTTTCGTAAGAGACAACTTTCAGTGCTTCATACTTATTTTCTAATGAGCAGAATTTGTAAACTATACATTTGTAATCGTTAGAGTATTTTATATGAAACGATTTACTCAATAGCATAAAAGCAGTGTCCTCCGATTTTACCGCATTAAAAGTGTCACGCAACTTTTCTTTCCTTTTTAAAAGTTTGTCAGTATATTTAAAAAAATGTTTTTCTACAAAATCGATATCGTTTTTGCTAATTCTAAAAATGTTACAATATCTCCGACAGCTTCTGAACACAATTGGTGTGTTGCATATTGGACACATTTTTCGACGAATTACCTTATCTTCTTGTTCAACTGACATCCAGCTGTCCAAAGTGGCCACTTCGAATGTGTGATTGCAACTCTGAAGTGTTATAAACCGTGCTGTGTTTGCTGGGGTACAATCTCCACTTGTCATCAATATCTCTGCTAATATTGTTTTATCGCAGTTTGGGCATAATGTTGGGCATATTTCGCCACACATGCCAATACATTTATGTTGCATTGAACATCGCTCACACAAAATAAAATTATCACAGGGTACATTACACACCAATCGATTACATGTATCAAAACATAATTTCGTACAGCTCTTGTGACTACAATTCCATGTGCATTTTACAAGACAAGGTTTGCAATTGATTCCACATTTCAGAAGACAAGTCTTATGTTGGCAGCTGTCCTCACATATTTGACCACATGGGGGACATGGTGCCCCACAAGTCGACTGACATTGGTGCCCACAGACCAGTTTTCGGTCACATTTTTTGTGACAAGATATATGCAAACGTCCATTTGCACACTCTCCACATGTACCCTCACAAATGTGGCCACAGGGCAAGATATCATTACATGGTGTAGTGCACAGTAATGTTTTCTTCTTATCCACTCCACACCGAACATCGAATGAATGTCCACAAAATAAACTGTTGTATTGCACAAGAACGTCACAAGATTTCTCATTGCATATTGTTCCACATTTGAATTGACACTGATGACCACATCGTAAATTTTTTTCACATTTCGCAAGACATTGAAAATTTTCAGGAAGTATTGAGCATGGAACATTTTGCTTGTGTCCGCAAAATGGAATTACCTTCTCAATTTTTTCCATACAATCACAGTTCTTGAAACATTTTTTATTGCACGGGTGGCCATTATTGCACTTTCGCTGACAAGGTTCTTGGCATTCAAATAGTTCATGTTCAACGTCCATTGGGTGACACTTTTTTGGACACATATGACCACACTGGAGAATCTGTCCACAACATTTTTGGCATCCACCTTCAGGAATATCGATAAAATTCTCAGAACGTGTGATTTCAATAGTAGGATCACATGGATGATTTTGGCACTTCAATGAAAGGGTTTGTCCAAGTTGATTGTTATGCACAAGATCGCTTACAATTTTGTGCCATAACTTATTCTTTGAGGCCAATAATTGGAAATTTCCGAAAACGAATAAACCCATTTTGGCTCTTGATAGAGCAACACAAACGCGATTTTCAATGTTTAAAAAGCCAATACTTTCGTTTTCATTAGATCGAACAAGTGTAAGGATTATGATGTCGTTCTCCTCTCCTTGATAGTTGTCAACAGCAAATACTCTGACACCATCAAATTCCTTTTGAGGCATCAAGCTTTTTAAAAGAAATGTTTGACCTGAATAGAGAGTCAGAATTGTAATTTGTTCTGGTTTATAGTTATTGAGTAAAAAATGTTTACATAATGCTACTGCAAATTTAGCTTCAAAGGGGTTGCTGTAGCTCATTGTATCAGTTGAGGAGCGTTTTTCCTTCTGATTATGGTCAAAAAAGAAAACATTTCTTTTAATTCCTCGAATATTATCATACAGTTTGACGGATTCATGGTTTTGCAGTTCTTCATAAATAAAACGCATAATTCGAGCAATTTCTGGTCGCATCCTGTGCTGAAGGGCAAGTGTGTCACAAAGAATTTTGTTATTTATCATTCTCTCAAACATCGATAAATCCAAATGATAATGCTTTGCAAGATGATAAACAGCGGCTGACGGTTTTAGTTGTTTATGATCTCCAATAAGAATGAGATGTTGTATTCCGGTGCTTAATGAAGAAACAACGTGACTTTCGAGGACTTCAGCAGCTTCTTCAATAACGACAACTTTGCATTGAAGTTTCGATAAAATATTTCCATAACGAGCAGCTCCCGTCGTTGTCATTCCAATAATTTTGGAACGTTTCATGATAAGCAAGTCCTCTTCTTTTTGAAGTTCCACTTTTTCTTTTGAAAGAGCATCATACCTTTCTACAAGATTTGATGATTTCATGTGTAGAGTTTCTTGATAGAGCTGCAACCAGTATTGATATAATTTCCAACGATCTTCTGAGACTAGGTTCCATGGATCTTCAACATTTCTGGCTTCTTCTTCGGTCATAGAAATTGTTTCTTTTAACTTCCGACCAAAGAAACGATTTTGTTTCTTTTTTGAAATTTGAAATTGCCATTCACCACTTGGAACAGTTGCATCCCAATCTTCATAAATGATGTTATTCAGTAATAACTCAATTTTGTTATCAACGGTGAAACCTTCCTCCTCATCAAGACGACGTTGATTAGATTCTGTGACGGAGACATCTTCAACTTGTGCTAATGCATAATTTCGGAAATTATTGTGAATGTTGACTGCAATGTTGTACACATCTTGCAAAAGGTCTTCATAAATGATCAAATCGACAACATCATCCATTCCATATGCAATGACAGATTCCATTGGAGATATATCAAAGCTGTCGAATAACCATGCATGAATGATGTTTCTAGCTCGATGGCGTCTATTAGAAATAAGATTTTGTTCATGCTTTTCGGATAGTATGGCCCGAAAGGTATCCCATCCAACTAAACGTGTGTAACTTGACTGTATTTTTAAACGGACATCCAAAATTTCGTTCTCTAATTCTCGAAGATCAGAACACAATTTTCCCATTGTGTGAAATATGTTTTCCGGTACATCACCATCACGTCTAATTTTCTTCCTAAGAAGTGCGAGAGAACATTGTTGTATTTCATCCGATTTACTACGAGAACCAACTCGAACAATATCACTAGTTTGTATATATTTGTGAATTCCTTCGAGAAACTGATCTAAAGCATGATTCGTGTAGCAAACAATTAAAATTGGCCCAAATTCTCTGATCTGTGATTGAACACATTCAGAAAGAACCTTGACAATTTTTAACCCAATGTAGGTCTTTCCAGTGCCTGGCGGTCCTTGAATAAGAACAATTTCTTTTGTGAGAGAAGTTTTCAACGCTGCCATTTGACTATCGTCCAAACCAAAGTTTTCTTTGTTTGGCCAAATGCAGTCCTCTCCGATTGGTCGAATTATAAATGATTGATCATTTGAAATTTCATTTTTTTCTGAGATAACATTTAAATCATACGTGAGTAGGGCATTTCGGAGTAAATATGATGGCGGATTGACAATATTGTTACAGCGAACAATGTAGTCTGCCATTGGAAAATCTTCTTTATCAAGACTCAATCCTTTCAGGCGTTCCAAAACGTGACGATAAGCTTCAAAATAAACTGTTGACTCGGCCATAATATGAGCAACATTCATAGGAGGAACATTTTCTAGAAATCGCAAAGTAACTAATCCTTCCAACAAATATTTTACATTGGCGTCAACTACCAATGCAAAAAAGGTTGTATCGAAGTTGTCTGAAGTAAGAACCACGAGTGAACCAAAAATAAACCGTTTGCTATTTTCCCAGTGAACTTTGCGGAGCCGTTCAATGTTAAACTGTGTCAAGTAAACCGTGCCTGTATTAGACGGTAAAGGATGCAAAATTTTCACATCAGAGTAAACTCGTATATTTGTGTTTCTCTGTAGCGTGGCCGACTCATGTTGCTGCTCATAAATGTAGTCATTGATGCCTTCCCGAAGAGGTCCTACGAAATCCTCTCTTGTCAGTCTAAATTGAACATCTAGATAATGATCAACCGAATTGTAGCCGCCTACCTGAAGATTTTTGCGCAAAAAAACAGTTGCGGCATCCGCATTCAGTAACTCATCATGTGTTGGTTGAATTGAAAGTGTTTTAAAATCTTCAGGTGGTGTTCGATCATCGATAGGCTCAGAGTGAGTAGTAGTTTGGCGATGACGAATTCGTAGATTTTGTATTGGAGTTATATGGTCATTTAATTGGTCAAAAGTTTCCCTGACTAGCGGGGAAATAATAGATGATCCACTTGATTCCATTTTTGATAGAGTTGACTTCAGACCACAAATGAGATTGAACAATTTTTCATGAGAGAGACTTTCCAAGTGGCTATAAAGTTGTATGAAAACTGAAAACATATCGATCAAGAGTATTTGCGCCTCAGATGGTTCCATTATGTGGTCCAGTATCAAAATCTCAGTTGTGCAGAGCTTATGAACCCTTTTGGCTATAAATTGAGAGTCGAGTATGTTGCGAATCAGTTTCATCGTTAAATTTGGTGAAGTATGGCTGCAGTATGCCTTTTTTAAAACATGGAATATATTCAGCAACTCTTCCAATTTTATGGAATCAGGCTGATTTAAGAGATCTATAAAACAGGTGCGTGGATTCAGTAAAGTTAGGAGAATATCGTCGTTATCTGCAGACTCTGATAATTTGGACAGAGTAGTTCGTATCGGTTGTCTGCAATTGAAATAGTACACAAAGTTACTATATGTACAATATATACAAATTATATTATGCATTTATTATTAAAAAAAATTAAACGTATAACCACTTATTTAAACTTTAACATACAACTTAATGTGGGAAATAACCAGAAGCTATACATTACAATTGTTCGGACACAGATTTTATGATATTTTTACGTAAATAACACATTTCCATTTTGCAATTTAACATTCGTTACATATTACAAAAATGTAATCTCCTCAAATCCCGTTCCAACTTTATCTACTTAATGACTTTTGCTATATATATACAATATTATATATAATATTAGATAGGAGTAACTCGATAGTTACTATTGGGTTTTTGTACCTATAGTACAAAACATCTTGGTTTATATATTTTGTTATATTCATATATTTGGAGACGATTAGACTTATACAAAAAATATAACGGCGCTTCGTAATTCACTTTTACAAAAAGAAAAATACAGCTAAATACATAAATAATTAAACAACACAGCGTTTTTGAACTACCGTAAAAATTATCTGAGTTGGCTATTTATATATTTTGTTAATCACAAGTAAAACAAGACCTATAGGGTCCGCTAAGGGTCTATCTATCATATTTTAAGTAACCAATTTCCTTTTTTAATGATATGTTTCAATTATTACGCTTTTATTATTACCCTAGGTTAGACTTGCTGTCTTATCACTCTAGGCCTGTTTGTGCTTGTTTGATATACGAAGTACAAATTTCATTTTAAAACATTTTTATTAGAACATTTAAGAGTTCGAAAATGATTATGTTCCCCTTTTAAATCATAGAGATATTATTATAAAATGTTGTGGCTATTTGGCATTAACTTTAATCATTTTTGGTTACATCATATTTTAACTTTTGATCTTTATCGTGATTGCAAAGTAGAATGGAATTTTCGAGATGGAAAATAATACACTTATTAAACTTATTAAGCATAATTAATTAACATATTTTCAAATAATAATATATTTAATAAATAGAGCAAAATAAAAAAGTAACCTGGAGTAGTAGGGAAGGAGCATATCTAGGCCACCTGAGCGTTACCGAAAAATGAGCGTTACCGAATTTTCGCGCCAAAATTTTGTTTAAATTTTTTTCAGCCAATCAGAATCGAGTATTTAATTTTTTTGATGTAGTAAAACAACTTTTTGAATTTCGCTTCAATTTGTTCAGCACTAAGGGTATATTACGCCACATTTGTTCATCACTAAGGTATATTGCGCCACATTGTTGTGATGCTTAGGATATATTAAGCCAAATTTCTCATCACCTAGATATTTTTACTGCGCCACATTTGTGGAATCCATCGATCATAAAGCCATATTGCGCCGCATTTCTTATCACCTAGGTAATTCTACTACGCCACATTTGTGACATACATCGAACGCGAAGACATATTGCGCCGCATTTCTTATCACCTAGGTAATTCT
>JAUZND010092318.1:18164-35983 GCA_034780555.1 Coelogynopora nodosa | reverse complement strand
GAACACCATAATACATGATTCTACTGTATTAATAAACTGAATATTGTACTTTGTTTATTGTTCATTCTGTTCTAATTTATCATGCTAATAAAAAAATTCTTATTCTATATAAATATTTTATTATTAAAAATCGGACGCTACTTAAAATTCACCCTGTATATACGTATACAATATACATATAAAACAATAAAACAATGCGATCGGTTCACTTATTTAAATTATTCTTTTTAAGTTTTCTATTATGTTTCTGTTCACAAGCATACTTTTTAAATGTGTTTCCAAAAAGTTAATTAACTAGTACTATTACTTGATTAGGTTATCTTCCAATAATTAATTATTTGTGTATATATATAAGAGATTTTAATCTTTATAAATGCCATCTATGTTTATAATAATGACAGTTCATGAATGTAGGCTAAAATCGAGTAATATCTATATATACTATAATCCGCTCATTTGTTTTTCACAAATTTATTGTATTAAATAAAATATGACAACAATTTCAATAGATAGACACTCTAGCCGATAGAAAATACACGACATATGAGTACACTATGTCGTAAATACAATATTCCGTTTTCCTTAAATTATTTTGGGAATAATAACCTTTTTAATAGATTATTAAGTTTATAGTAGATACTTATAGTATTCCAACTAAATATAATTGACTAGGAATTGCAAACGCTACATATATATTGTACATACGACTATCATATATATACTTTGAAATGTATGATACATGTTGCATTAATTAACTTAGCGCGGTACACTCTCTTATTTTCACTGTATACAGGCCGCTCGTCGCCAACCCTCTCTGAGATCCCTCACCTCTGCAAGCAGCAGAGCGGGATGATGGGCAGTCCCATGCTCAGCCGGCTAACCAGTGTCGGTACGATCGGGGGTGGGGACCACCACCAGTTGACACTCATGGACCGAGATCGACCCCCACTCTACTACACCATGGAAAGCAAGATGAGCATGCTGGGGGACACAGACTCCCTGGACAGCGGGCGGAGTGGGCCGGTGGGGGGGACGGGGGGAACCCTCAAGTTCTCCGGCCTGGAGCGTGCCAATACCCTGGGTCGGATGCCGCAAGTTCACTACTTTAATAAAGGTGAGGGCTTATTATATACAGTTATTTTGCAGTAATGCTGAATACCTTAAGGTCTGGCCTTGTTTGAGGTAATATTCACTTACAAAAATATAAATAATTTACATTTAATAAAATATTAAAATTTAAAATAGTTTTCTTTTCTTCGAGGACCTCGAAGCCAGAAAAAACACGGGCTAACTACCTTAATTGATTCTACAGTCCCGTTTACAGCCTGTACAGATAGCTGGATAGTGTTCGATTTCGCCTTGATGAAAGAATATAAATGATTTAATAAAATAAAAGTATATGTATATTGTATATAGTGAATAAAATATTTATAGCTGGTGTCCTATAAATCAGAAATATTATTTACAAAACTTAATTTATGACATCATAGCTATAATTGTTTGTTGGTTGATTTAATTATCTATTAATCTACTACTCTATAAACAATACATATGTATATTTCATTAAGCGTGTTTGACCACGTCCCAGTGGAAATATTGATAGCGAGATTTACATAAATTGCTTATTTTATCTTGTTCTAAAATTATATTTCGATCGGAAGTTTGAATTTACCCTATATATATGATTCCTAAGTACTGCCTTAAGAGACACCTTCTATAATGCTAAATTGTCACTATCTTCTTTGCGCTAATATTTTCAACTATCGCAAATCAAATACATTTTAGTACTTTTTCATTAGAAAGACGTGGACTCCTTTTGCGACGTAATTTTTATTTGTAATTTATTGTATTTATTATATTCTCTTTAATATACAAATGTAGTTAATGCATTTAAAAGGAAATAAAACCAAAAGGTTATTTTAAAAAGGTACTCAAGTAAAAAAAATACAGTTGCAGTACCATTTATTTATATGTAGTTATACTTTATTGTAATTGGCATAGGGCTTATCTCGGTTCTCGTATATAATAAATAGATGAAATATATCATTGTAAATAAATAATTTAGCAAATAATTTATAAGATATTTGTTTCAATTAATGATGTCTTCGGATTTGTACCATATCATGTAAAAACTTTACGATGATTGAAGCACTTTATATGTGGTGCTCTATAGTTACATGACAACCATGTTATACGTTGTCATTATAAGACAAACAAAGTATATTTCCATCTAGTTTATTTTTATACATACATTATTACAGGGCAGATTTTTCACAACTAGGTTTGATAAATGTTTAAATTTGTTTGTACAATGCGAAACTCGTATAAGTATAAATCAAATTAAATTTAGTGTGTCATATTAAATCCAAAAATATTTCAATAGATTAAACACGTTAAAGAATACTTTTCAAATAACTATATTTAGTATTATCGACAGGTAAGAGAATTTGATTATTTGGAATAATAACATGGGACAATAGGTTACGTTGATTCATAATTGTGTATTTTATGTGAATATTTTTATGTATTTATTTTGATTAAGATAGAAGACTATTTAGTTAAATTAACTAAATAATGTTAGCAAAACTAATATGTATAATAAATAAATTATATTATGGACTTTAAAGAACAGATTTAAAACATTAAAAACGTTAAACCAACGTGTATTTATAAAACCTAATTATTGAATGTTATGTTTTTCTATTCAAAAATAATTATATTAATGGGATAAAAAAAAATTAAAATGAAGTATTTAAAGTACAAACAAATTATAAGAAAACATTGGGATATGTTTTAATGTTGATTATAAGAGATACATTTTAAATGATTCAAAAAACTTCGTATAAACATAATAGTTTTACTTTAACAATAACACTTATTTATCCAAAAACCCAATAACATAGTCATATATTAATAGCGTTGGTGTTAATACTAAAAGTTCAATACCATTTATAAAAAATAAATGTGATAATATAATAAATTACACTGAACTATAATTGTAAAAACAACTTCTTTTTACTAATTTGTGTTGTAATTGTTAAAACTTTTGCACTAAATGTTAAGTTCAACATGGGAGGTAAACGTTTGTTGATGATCTTAAAAGTTTCCATTATAGAATTTAAGTATTTCATACTCACAGATACGGATAGATTATTTTATATAATAAAGTGAACCATATTTACAAAATATTTAAAAAACATACTAAATAGAAAATAGAGAAAATTTAGTTTTGTATTTTTAACATTTTATATATTTTGTTAATACGGTTTACTTTATTATATGAAACACGAGATGCAAGAAGTTTTATTAAATCAGGGACCTCGAAACACATTCGAAAGTGTTGGGCTCTGGTGTCAGGTAGGCGCCAACCACAAATATTATAAATATGGGGCACTAGAAACATTCCCAAAAAAGAAGGAAGCAAATTCCATGGAGCATTCGCACCCTCAACCCACCTTCCTTTAGCGAAGTGACGGGTAACTTGTTAGCAACATATTAAGTCCACAAAAACAAACGTTAAGTCCTTTGCCTACCGAACGCGAAGCAATGTGCCGCAAAAATTTTAATGCATACATATCAATGAACTTATTTCCACTAAGTGCGATGCTATGCGACGCACCGAAACTGAAGTTGAAATTATTAAATTTTGCTGCGACGCCACCTGACGAATGCATATTGCAATGCAATTAGCCTGTAAATTATGTAGAAACATCGAAATATGATACGTCACGTCATGCTTGGTAAAAACTGAATTTAATTCTTCGCTGCGCGACGCTCCGTTGCATCGTGCTTGGTGGGTATAATAGCCCATTAGACTGAACATTTATAATTTTATGAAACTCCGGTTTTTGATTAACTGATTTATTTAATTTAAATTGATGACAATTTTATGGAAATTAAGTTAATATTTTTATATTTATTTATTCTGTTCATCAGAGACGAAGTCTTCGCAAACAAACTTATTGATAAAGAATGTTGTTAAACGGTATATACTATTTAATATGATTTAATTAGCATATGAGAGTTGATGTATATTAATTGACAATACCCTATTTCATTTGCGAATGATATAGTGGAGCCTGTGAATGTATCCGTTTATAGCACACTGCCAATGTATCTGTCAGGGAATGGTTATTAAAATTTGAAGCTTTGAAGTAAACTTAACATTAAATAAAATAAATTTACTTGTTCAATTTTTGATACCCAACTGCATTAGTCCTACATATACGATGGCCTTTAAGATGATTATGCATTAATTATAACTGAACACATATCAACCAAATAAATTTGTTTTACCTGAGATATTTCAAATTCTGATGCTATATTATACTTATAGCATTATATCTATATATAGTATGATATAGTATTCTTCTGTTTTATTATTTATAAGTCAATGTTCGACTATAAACAATAACATATTATTTTCTTAATAAAATTTAAAAAGATGAAAATAAAATACTACTAAATAATTTATAATATATACATATTCCTTATATAAGTAGACTGTTGAAAAATGAGTTTATAGTTTTAAATAAATCTTAAAAGCTTCTTAAATTGCATAATTAAAATAAATGTGAAATATTCCTATAAAATTTTGGCTGCATTTGATTATAATATATCGCGAAAAATATATTCTTATAAAACATTTAAGCGTTATTTATTTTTAATTTTCAACATTAAATACTTTGATGTCATAATATTTATCTCTTATTCGCAAGGTATAATAGCGATGGGACTTTTTCAACGGCAACTATATAGTGAATCAAATATAAATTTCTACTGAATTACAAGTATCATAATAATATTTTAAATATATCAAAAGAATCAGAAACAATTATATATATGTTGTGCATTTATTAAAAACGTGGGTATATATTTGTTAGTAGGACTAAATAAAATTATGACAGGCTACGTTTCATACAAATTAATAATTTACAGTCATTCGAAAATTGAAAGTGCATAAATTAATAAATCAGTCAGTTTTCAGCCATATTTTCTCTTATATATAGGGCAATTATTAATTCTTTTAAACACTATAGTCCATTTTTCATTCCACACATATAATGTAACTAACTGACAATAAAGTCAAAACCATATACAGAGGTACTCAAACCCAGCACACTTCCGTGCAATAGTTGTGCCATCGGTCAAAGTTGTCAGTGTGGAAGAGACGGTGGCAGCTCGACGTGTGTGGGGAGGAAGGACCCACCTGAAATATTGATAGCTCTCATCTTGCATACAGGTCGTTCAGTCATATTATAATGCGCCTTGCGTTCACAGGGCGAATAAATCATATCAGATTGAAGGTTTCTTGACGTGCAGTATAGAAATAGCCCGTAACGCGGGTTGACAGTAAAAGTTGCCTGCTCAATTTGATGGATTATATGGCATTAAACTTAACCATGAGCTATTCATAAGCAAGTCGGGAATATTTTATTTTTGTATTTTTTAAAAACTGTGTAGATGGCAATAAATAAATATATATATATATCTTAAAATGATTCTACAAAATAATTTTTTTATTAACAATCTATTAAAATAATACAATCAATTAGGCCTAATAATAAAATGTAAATGTGTATTTGTATCCACTTTCTCATCCCTCATTTTGAAAGTATTATTTTAAATGACTATTTTGCTTAATATTAAATATATAAAAGGTGTAATAAAAGGTGATTAATACTGATATTATCTATTTTAAAATGTAATTCGTTTATAGTGGATATAGGCCCTACGATTTCATTTATAATTTCTTGTCAAAATATCCCATTTCAGTCTAAGTTTAAATTTAAAAGTTACGGCGAAGAAACCGATATATTGTTAGTGATCGAAATATTTGCAAATATAAAATAATGTGAAAAATTAACAAAAAGTTTGCATTAAAGCAAATCATAAATTTAATGTATTATATTTATATTTTATATTATTTGATTGTGGAATCATAATCGATAGCATAAATGAATAATTATATATAAGAAAATATTATAGTTAACAATTAAAAAATAGTCTTAGGATAAACATAAATTTAACTAAACTTAAATTTAACTAAACTTAAATTTATTAACACAAATTTGTAATATACATTTTACCAGAATATAGATATTAATAAAGAATGGTTTTGTCTACTTCTAAATGTTCAACATTTGTTTACTGTTGCTTAAATTTGTTATCTGCATAGTCCATAAATAACATAATTAATTGCTTTATTTCTGTATCATCCGATAATTTATATTGATATCTTTTCGTTACTCATTCTTAATGCTGATATTATTTAATCGACCCACTCATGCAGCTCTACCATAAATAAATCGATGGCATTTAACCTCGAACATCAATATATCTATTACATTTTTTCTATTCAGCCTAGCTTTTATGTTATTTGTTGTGAGACTTAACTCTGACAATTCGTGCTTAATAGAATTAGCATAGTAAGAGTTTAATATGATATCTTACAATTAGTGATCAATGCTCAGGAACGCTTTATGAGAAATTTTTAAATAAGTTATGTTGATAAGATCAACTCCTTGAATCTATCGTATAAGGGGAATGCGTATAAATTAACATCAATATAGCTTGACGAAGCTCTGGTGATTTCGTATATCACAATTAATGAAGTTTCTTATTTAAAAAAAGTTAATTCAATTTATATTCACTATTTGACAAAGAAGGGAAACTGCACTGGTTAGATTGTGCATAAAACGACAGTGTGCCACGGTTCCAACTATATAATAGTTATACGTATACAATAGGGTTTTATTGATAAAAGAATTTGATTTTTTATTAATGGAAATTCGCGTTAACGGAAGCCACCGATACATTTTGATGCTCGTCTCCGATACTCTTGAACATCATCTATCTGCATTTCTTCCCTTTACAATCACTCCGTGGCAGTATAAATAACACGAAGTATAGTTAAAGTAATGTATATTATAAAACTGTATGGCGTAGTTTGATGTTCACCTTTATTTTTTCGATTTAATCCGTATACTGGTTAAATCATGCTATACTACAGTTATAGGTTTGGTTAATTTAGGCATCACAGCCTAAATTGTTTGAAGCCATTTGACATTAGAATATCAGAAAGCTTATTGCGCTGATTTTAGTGATTTCTGGTGTGAAAACATACCATGAAATATTTTATTTGATAGCTATACGGAGGAATCACCTCTTAAACTCGCTATATATAAATTATTAAGTGCAGATATGTGCGTATAAATCTAATGAATATGTTACTGATACGTTTTAATAACGACGGAATTGAATCACATTTCATAGCCTTACATTATAGAAACCTATAGGTACCTATTTCACTTAAAGGGAGACATAAAAACTGCTTGCGGTATCATTATAGATAATAATTCAAAGAAATGCTTCTACTGTATATTTATTCTCATCTATATAACGAGATGATTTCCTTTCGGAAATAATGTAATTGTGCACCTTTATAACTTTAAAATATTAATTCGATACTCTATATTTGTAACACATAGCATATTGTTTATAAAGATAGGGGAAATGGAGAAGAATGCAATATCGTCAAATGTCAATTCCGTTTTCCTATATATGGAGATAATGATGTCACTCCTGCATGTCCACGATATTATACTATGTTTATTTCGTACCCAAAGCATTTAAAGATTATTATTATTAGCGGAGAATATAGCAATGATAAGTTAAGTGTCTTCTATGTATGACTGTATATATTATACTCACTGTCTGTTTACTCCTTGAAATAAATATTTGCTTGTTTGGTTGCTATCCTTATACCATTTACGTTTGGTGGTAATTTACACTTATAATATAAACAAAAGCACGATAGACTATAAAACAGAACTTAATAGGCGGACTTTTCCCCTATGCTATAATCGATATAACAATTTCGTAGAATTTATACTGTCGAAATATTATATCAGGGACCTATTATATGATACAGCTTTATATGTTTTAAATATTATGAAAGTTTATTTTTAATGAATATGTACTATTAAAATAAAATTAGGACCATTGACAAGAGTGACTGACAGTTTCTATAAATTATACTTTTATTTTTTTAACTACTAATCACGCAGACAAATATGTATTCTAAACACATGGCGTATGTAGATTGTTATCTTTTAAAATATTTTATAAATATACCGTATGTTTTTCTTTAGCTATATAAACACACAGTATTTTTAGGTTATAGTTAAAATACAAAATAGGTATAAAAATGTGAAGCAATACCACTATACTTGTATATTGCATATATGTTGGCATAAGAACAGAATTACACTAATACGAGTAAAATTTAATTAGATAGAATAATTGCAATATTAATAAACAAAAACATATTAAATACAATATCAATGCAATATTATAAAACCATAAATTTAATTAAATAACACACACTATACAAACATGTTACTAAAACGTTACCGACATGATACTACTAAACTAACACCAGCACCAACTATCAGCCATAAAACGTCTGGTAACTATATAATTATGTTTTTCTTGTATCTTATATATGAAAAACAGAACTGAACTTGTTAAAGTAAAAGATGTCAAGTTGATTTATCCTAAAATATTTCGAAATGCCTTGTTATCATAAACAAATTATTAATGGTCATACCTCGCATATATGCATTCAACGTGGCATTGTAAAATTTTAACGATTTTTTTAGTACAATAGATACAATTCTAAGTTTCATGCTACATTAATTGTAATAACTTTTTTATAGATAATGCACAAGTAACTAATTATTTTTTTGTAATAGATTAATTCAAGCATCAAGCAAATAAGTAAAAAAAGTACAATAACAAACAAAAATGCAAAATATATATAATGGACAAAGCACATCATTTTTTGTATACTTTTATTAGAACATCCGAAAGAAAACTAACATCAACGTATATGAACAAAAGAATTGCGACTTAATGCTTTTCCAAGGTGTCTTATGCGACTGAATTATGCAGAGCCTAACGATGTTTATAGCCGATTAATTAAGCGCTCAATTATTTATTCTACATGGAACCCAATTTAACATACAAGACTATAGTTCTGGCGACTACAACTCTTTGACACGCAAAAATCTCTCTACAAGAGCGAAAAACAGCAATTAACTAATGCCAAAAGCCAGCGGCCAACGCTACCTTCCCCTATATATATCCCTCCCTCCCTAATTACACCGACAGCTGATAAATACCCTACCCCCGCTCTCTTTACAGCAAACATAAGCGTGTCTCTTCCCCTTTTTCTCCATACTCACATTACACCTGTATATCCATCACATGCTATAAATATTTAAGCTCAGTGAGCTCAGTGAGCAGGCACTAATTTATTAACCCAATTCATCTATTAAGACATAATGTTGTATCTTCTTAAAGTTTTTTTAATTTGAAATGCTTGCGTCTTCTTTTTTTTCTAAGCGTATATTGACCCTATATTATATAATAATGTGTCTTGTCTTTTGTCGACGTTTTTAATTGTATATATGTCATGGACATATCTAATTATGTTCTGATAATAAATGAAACAATAGATTTTGTAGATTATTTTATAAACTGTGTCATTTATTAATATTTATTATATTTACTAAGAAACTCGTTTCTACAATAAATTTCTGCAGTTGTTTAATTAAACCACACAGAAATTTGTTTACGTTTGTATTCATATACATAGATATTACTTATTGAAATAATTTATCAATTTCAAGTTTCAAATTTTGCATAAATATTATTTAAATACACAATTTTAAACCTAATTAATAGTTATACAGTTAAGCTACCTGACGTCACTATATAAGGGGCCTGTATTTGTTTCTAAATATGCAGACTGTTCGTCAACAATGACCAAAAGTATAGACAGCAAACGTCTAGATGCAACCTCAACCATGCCCCGGTTGGCCACATTTAGAGCCGCCACCATGGCCATAGGGCGAACCGATGGCGGAAAAATCTCCCGTGGCGGCGAATTGACGCAGGCCTCCACCGCGGAGACACCCCGCATTCTGCGCGGCAGTGGCGGCAGCGGCGGGGCTGGAGTCCTTTCAGTTTCCTGGATGGACGAGCCCAGTGCCTACCAGAACCTCCGAGACGATATGAGCGGCTTCACTGGTCCACCCCTGTCCCTGGCCGCTGGAACTCTGCCAAATGCTGCTGCCGCTACCACCACCACCTCCACTGCTACTACCATAACCGGCAGTGGCTGCGGCACAGGGCAGAGAAGACAGCTGTTGCAGCAACTGGGACGGAAGGACTCGACAACTGGGCTCACTGATATTAGTGAGCAGCTAGCTGATCGAACGGATGGGGAAAATTCGGTGGACGGTCTCGACCTCAGTGACGATTTTATGGGGAGTGGGGATCCGGAAAAGCCCCAAGGAGAAGAGTATGATCTGAGGACTTATACACCGCTCAAGCACAATCGTGTCTCCTCTCCCAATCTTTATTCTAATCAGCCGGCTAGTTTTGTGTAAATAATAATATCAACAATCAATGATATTTCATCGATCCAGTTAATTAGAGAACTCATATTGTTGAATCTTTCATTACACATATTATTGAATCTACGATGATTTAGCCAATCTTTTATTGCTTTACGTTTTTATTTATGACAAAAGTCAGTTGTTATGTATAGTATATGACTATTTTTGTATAACCAGGAACCAATGAGTTATTACATGTCGTAATTCAATATAAAATTTTACTTAAAGTATTCCACTGTAAAATTAATTTTGAGTTGATTTTTAATTGCAATATCAAAATATTAAATTTTACTCCTTGTTTGAATTTAGCTAAACAAAATTAGTTAATTAGATTTTATGATATGTGATTTTACTTAAATTATTAAAACATGAATTCGAAATGAAATATATATATAAAACTTCTAATTATTTTTATTTATCATACTTAAATTGATATGATATTAAATTTATACAAACAAATATCTAAATGAAATACACCTTGAAACTTAAATATAGTATGTATGTGAAACTTATTTGAAGCAAACATTTCTGTGGTACTATAGTACTCAACAAGCAATAAATGTTATACAATATATGTAACTAAATTAAAAAAATTATATTCTCAATGTTATAAAATTTAACATCAAATAATTTAAAAGTAAATATATATATATTTTAAATATATAATTTAGGTTTATTATATTTCTATTATTTTAGAGAGAGTTGTATATTTATTTATTCATAATACATTTACTATATTGCCTACATTTTACTGTACAAAAGCATCTTGAACTAAACCTCTAATTATAGTGAATATTTTTTTTCTATACTAACTACGATTTAATTGCGGTATACATTTGATATCAATTATTGTGAAATCATTTACCAAAAAAAAGGGAAATATTTCTACAATTATTTAACTCTTCTCATTTGTCAATACCTTCCAAATAATATTTTCACTTGTTGTTAGTAGATACCGACAGTATGTTTGTAGTTTTTAGTAGAGTTAATCACCTTGAAGTTAGGAGTACTAATTAAAAAGGTTCATTTAAACTCAGACAATTGTAAAATTGGGTACGTCTTCTCTTGCCCCTCGCTACCCAGTCACATTAATAACGTTGTTATTTGTTAGTTTAACTAATTTGATATTTTAATATTCGCATATAATATGTAGTGGATAATATACACCTATCCATTCATCCCTAGTGGGTTGTATGAGTGTTTTTGAAATTGTTAATAATATAGTGCATATGTCTCTATATTTTACTTGTGAGTAGTATTTAACTTTAACACATTTTTTTGTTTTGTAACATAAGTTCATCAGAGTGAATTCATATATTTTCATTGTTATTATATACATCTGCTCTCTGTACAAAGTACTGCATTTATTGATCGATTAAGAGTATATATTGAGACAGAAGCACACATAGTTGTACACAAATGTTTTTATAAATATATATACTTTATTTATAATATATTATTTATAATATAGTTATAGGGTATTTAAATGATCTATATATATATATACTACTATAATATATTGTATTTTAAAATTCTTATAATTCTCTTTTAAAATCTTAAAATACTTTTTAAAATTACTAATCGAATTAATAGAATATAGTTATATATGTAATATTCACAAATGTTACAATTCCTGTTTCACAAATGAAACTTATATTACGTGTCGTTATTAGGCCTATGTCTTATTATCAATCAATCTGCAGTTGCGAGATTTATTTATTATTTATAAAATGGTATACTGTCAAATGCGTATAATATCGTCCGTCCTAATAAGTTACTAACAACACTATATATATTATTACATGAAGATAAAAAATATATTCAGAAGTAATTTGTATACATTGTTACCTAATGTTTATTATACAGGTGCTAGCTGGACACAAAAGTCCAAAAATATTTTCCAACCTAAAGCAAAGATAACAAAAAATACTTCATTATAATTCTTGATTAGACATAATTAAATAATTAATTATAATATATTAAATTAATTAAATAATAAAAATATAAAATAATAATAAAATTTAAAAAAAAAATAAAAAATACATAATTAAATTATACGGATATGCGATATTTGCCGAGGACGATTTACTGATTTTTGGGTTCTGCTTAATAACAATGTGAAAGTAACAATAAATGTAACAATATAAACAAATTATTAGGTAACGGAAGCAATTCATTAAAAAAATTAAATTTTTCATGCTATTTTTTGGATCAATAAAATATGTTAAGTGTTTGTTAGCCTATTTGGAAATATATATGGATGCCTCTCTTAATAGAATCCGAAATAGATTTTGTTGTATAAAAAATATTGTTGCCAAATTCCAAAAAAGTTTGAATTGATGGTTCAAGGAATAATTAATTAATGTTTAGGTTTTATATAGAAGATAGCAGTTAGAACATGTAATACTGTTCAATAGCCAATCAGATTTAATCATCAACGAATTTTGGTTAGACAAATTCGGTGAAAACATCTAATGTTCCGAGCAATCCTAACCCATCTGAAATCGTGAACAAATTTCAGTGATGGACAACATGAAGGCATCAAATTAGCCACAATGGAAAACAATGATGTTAACGTTGCAATAACTTTTAATTTTCATTTTTGAAAAAAGTTATCTAATAAATTTAAAAGGTTGAAAATACCAGCATTTATTATGCTTACCTACAGCAATACAATTAGAAGTAATTGTTTTCATAAATAAGTAATAAGTTAGAATTTAAGTATGTAGGTATACTTCCTTTAGTTTAAGGACATTATTCAAGTCAGTCAGAGACGTTGGATTGTCAGAAGCAACTTTTCGTTTTAGAGTTACGAATTAGTTCTCGGTTAAGTTTAAGTCTCTGGTCTATTTCTTGGTTAACGTATGACGGTACGTTTCTTCTATAACACGAATCTCTATCGTCTTGGAAAGAATAGCATAATAATGATTAACTGCATCACAATTCGTGTAATTTATTGACTGCCATTCTTTCCTCCACGATGAAATTTAGGTTTCATAGGAAAAACATCGTCACGTATGGTGGTTGACGGAGAGTGATGTGAAAATTGTTTGTATATGTTAAGTGACTCTCAAGCAAAAAGTTACAGTTCGCAATACAATATGTATACATTTATACTAGTCTGCAGGCCAACCCTAGGAAATATGATTTGAAAAACTGTTGATGGCATTTGTTGTTCAAAGCGGGCAACCATGCTAGAAAGTATCAATGTAGTCCAAACTTTCAGAATAACTCGGTTGGCAAAATGGCATTTGACCTTGAAGGTCAAATTTGGGGCCAAAAGGTTAAATGAGGTCAAATTTTCAAAATGTTATATTTTGTATTATACTTTTATATAACATCAAGTTTAGAATGAAAAATATAATATTTAATGAGTTATAACGGTTTCAACTTTTGAAATAATAGGTAAATATCAAGAAATGGTTTAATGTTAATGCTTTTTACTCATTTATGCTTTGGAATACGCACAATGAAAGATGTATAATATCCACAGAAAGAACCTCTGTCATAATCGATGATCATGCATTGATACAGTTCCTAGAGAAGCCACCGAAGTGCAGGACGTTTTGTTATTATGTCAAAACCTTCAAAAATACCGTGGTGAAGCAGTCCCGTGGAACAGTGTCCAGGATCTACGTTGTATTTGATCAGTATAGACCTCTATCGATCAAGTCGACTACAGGAAGCAAAAGGGCTGGGCAAACGAGACCAATCCGTACGGTAATCAACCGGGATAATCTTCCACTTCCCCAAACATAAAAGAACTTCATCGCCTTAGTTGAAATCAAGGAAGACCTTGCACTCTTCCTCAGTGGCAAACTGGCAGCGTACCAACACACAGTTAACGAAGTAATAGTTGGTGGCAGCGAACAAAACGGATTTTCAACGACAATGGGAGTCATCCTAAAACTGAACGCAAACCACGAGGAAGCTGACACAAGGATAATTCTCCATGCCATTGAAGCCATTAATGTAGGGTATAAAAGCATAACTGTGGAGTGTCGTGACACATAATATGTCCTGTTCTTGCTCATTCATTTCACCAGGGACAAACTCTGCCAGGTGTGGATGATGTGTGGCGCGTCCAAGGAGAAAAGTGTTTCCCAGTTCACGTCATCAACGACACCCTTCCACCGGATGTTGTGGAAAATGTTCTTCGGTTCCATGTTATAACTGGTTGTGATACTGTGTTATCATTCGCTGGTCATGTCAAAAAAGCATGCTAAAGAGTATACTTGCAACACCTAGGAATGTTGCACGACGTTGGCCGAGATGGGCCATTAAGCGATATCGAGGAGTTCGTATGTATTCTTTGCTAATCGCCACATTCTAGTTCAGGTGTTGACAGAGCTAGGCATAACTTGTTTCAGAAAGAGAAGAAGGTACTGGAAATTCTTCCACTAACCAGTGACACTCTGGAATTACATATAATGTAGCGTGCGAATTACCAGGCAAAAGTACTGCTGTAGGCAAACAAGTTTAACGTAGATATTCCTGACCCTGAGGAGCCTGGAGGATGGCAGGCAACTGACGGATGACTAGAAGTAGTGTGTTTGCGGAAACCATTTTCTGTTCCAAGTAGCTGCCTGGAACTAGTTACTTGTAGATGCAAATGCAAGTGCTGCACACAAGCTTGCCGTTGCGATAAGATAGGAGAACCCTGTATATCTGCATATGGTTGTGATGCTGAAGGATGCATGAACATGGCAAGTGATGACAATTACCATGCGTCAATTGTTGGCACAGACTAGCGAACATTCTCGCCTATCGAACAGTTGAATAATTTAACGTCTCTAATTTGTTTTACATTCTTTTTCGGGTATTACACATCTACAATGTATTACACATCTATTATTTCAGAAGTTACAACCCTTATAACTCATAAAATATTCAATTGTTCTTGCCAAACTTGATGTTATATGAAAGTACAAGGCAAAAAATGAAATTTTGACCTCATTTGACCCTTTGACCCCCAAATATGACCTTCAACGTGAAATGCAATTTTGGCAACGGGGTGATTCTGTAAGCCTGGACCATAGTGCCACTTTCTAGCATGGTTGCCAGCTTTGAACAAAAAAAGCCATCAACGGATTCTTTGAATGCCTTTGCCTGCGTATTATATACGGACATGTGTGCTCTGTACAATTTATTAAAAGTTTCCATTGATGTTTGATCTGGACCAACGCATTTTGGAGAGATGAATCTGGTATGTATAGATAGGTAACTATTTTCAATTTTTGGTCATTTTTGTTGAAATTCTAATGTAGTATTAATTGGGTCTTTTATCGCTATAATTTTATTTAATTAAAAAACACCTTTTGCGAATTATGTATAGGTTGTAGTTTTTTCTGGTGTAAAATATCATAACAAAGTATATTAATAAGAACATCTATTTCTTAAAAAAAAAAAACAATTAATTATTTTATAATATAATACACAAAATTAAAAAACGCAATAAAAATATTTTAAAAATTCAATATATTTATTAAACAATAAAAAAGCGCTTTTATATTTAGACAAAACAAAATTGGTTTTTATATATTTTCTTTTTATGCTTGGGTTTTGAACATCTTTCTCATGATAACTATATATAGTATTATATAATTTTGTCAATTTTGAGAAAGACCGATCTTTACATATATACCAGATAACATCAAGACAGAATCTTCGATATAGACTAGAATAAAAAATGACCATTAATTAAAATCGACAAAATTAATTCATTTTTATTAAATGAAATTATAAAATGAATCATGATCAAATGTACTAAGATGACATTATTTCGATACTATTATACAAAACCAAATCTTAAGGGAAAATACTGTAAAATGTTATGCGTATTGACATTTTAAAACAGGATAATGTATGTGACGGAAACTATAAAACATAAATATTGGCTGATCCATAGATATGGATTTCTTTCTTTCTCTCTCATACGAAAAATCGATATATATGGGTCATCTATCGTTTAAAATATAATTTCATTAAAAAGCAGATACAATCTTAAGTAAGTAAATATTTTAATACTGCAAAACGATAAGTAATTATTCAAATTTCAATTTTATTTAATTCTCTGTACAACTCTTTATCATGTCATGAACATAATTTTTAAATAATTTAATTAACAGTTTGATAATTTGAGATAATATTGATGAAGTCACAGAAAATTACAGTTGAAATTGAAATATTAAATTATAGTAAGTGCTATATTTGCATGACATGAATAAGAATGATATTATTAATAATGTGATAACTGGTTAATTCGATTAAACTAAAAATGGACGTCATAAATAACTAAAAGAAATATTTCAATTAAAACTCTTGATTATTTCATTTTACTCGTAATGATATAATACAAATTAATGCAAAATAATATAGCTTTATAATTTGAAGTCACAAACTATTTGAAGCAGCTTTTCGAGTAAAATTTTAATTATTGATTCTACTACTTATACTAGTATGGCAATAAATGCATAATAATACAATTAAAAGTTCGATGATAATTAAAAAAATGTTAAAATATGAAAAAAACAATTGAATCAATTAATTGCATTTCTTTACAATTCCTTCAGCTTAAAAAAAAAGTATATAGACAAAAATAAAATACAAATTGTGAAACAATATATTTGAAATCTATGTATAATAGCTACGGAAAAATTCCCTCGTAAAAATGGGATGGAATAAGTTTGTCAAGTTTACCAAGGCTACGGAATGATTGATTTCAGACTTGTATGTATAATAAAAAATGCATTTAAAAAATAATTAATTAATAAACATAGAATCAAGCTATTACAATCAAGCGTTTTACAACTAGTAAGGAAACGTTTAGTTATAATTATATGACCATACTAAACGGTTATTCTGTTCTTGATTTATATATCATATACAACTAGAATTATAATTTATTTTTACTATAGTATGTTATTCATATTTATCAATTTATAATATAATTGTTATTGTAGTCTACACATGTTTCGAAATATATAAATATATTATATATTATATCTTCAATTCACATTATGTCAAAATTAGCAATGTCGAAACATATTAATAAGGTTAACACATTGAAAAATAATAATTTATTACAGTAAAGCACACTTAATGTATTTTTTAGGTTGACAAATAATATACATTTTTTAATAAAAACATATTCGGTAATTTTAAAACACAGACTGTAAAGGGAACGTGTATAAAAGATAAAAAACTTATCAAGCTTGTTCATATCAATTATTTTTTATTACTTTCTCATATATTTAATTATTGGGTACACAGTTCATGACGATAACAGTTCATGCCGATAATAGTTCATGACGATAACAGTCCATGACGATAACAGTTCATGATGATAACACA
>JAUZND010092318.1:0-18064 GCA_034780555.1 Coelogynopora nodosa | reverse complement strand
GTTCATGACGATAACAGTTCATGACGATAACAGTTCATGACGATAACAGTTCATGACGATAACAGTTCATGACGATAACAGTTCATGACGATAGCAGTTCATGACGATAACACTTCATGTCAATTACTCCTTTTTTTAAGTTTATTATTATGATGGAATGCCCAATAAGATTTATATAAATAACCACAAAAGTCACATTTCATTTAATATTATTTATTAACGATAATGTATTAGTAAATCACCTTCAAATTATTATAGGATTTTAATAATATTATATTAAATATTATTATATATTATATTTAGACTTCAAATAGATAATTTTTTGTGCTTTTTTTACTTTTATAATAAAACACAAATCATCATATGAGACAAAAATTCTGATTAAGCTAATCATTTGCAGCACTCAGAAGCGGTAGATAACCAGTATGTGGTAAATTTACCATTTTATTATGTAATCTGTATAAGAAATGTTGATATACATTGTAAAGTCGATATTAATATGTTTAAAAAGACGCGTTTGACAAACCAGAAAAACACTAACATGGAAGCACAAGTATAAAAATATAGCTTAAGTTCAATGCAGACTATGATTGCTGTTAATAACCAAAATTAATTTATTAATATCAAAACGTTGTGGTCAAGCAATGTTCGATTTTCTTTATTGATTTAAAATTAATGAATGATATACAGTTGGTATCTTTTTTACAGTTTAAGAATTAATGTTTTTCTGTTAAAACATCCATTTTATTAATAGAATCAATTTCATTAGTAGCTTAATATAAATAGTATTACAACATAATAGCTATTAAAATAAAGTGATTAATATTTTACGTCAACTGTTAACAATTAAACTTTTCCAAGGACGAAATTGATTGAAATCTTAAATAACCTAAAACCTGTCTTGGCCTTATAAATGAGCGGAGGTCTTTTTTCATAAATCACGCCCCAATTTTTGTCGACATGCCAGAGAAGATTGCATTGTTTCTTGTAGGATGTGTATCAAAATCCTTTTTAAATAAAACCTTATCAAAAAACCAAGTTATTTATTTTTCTTAAATATACGACCATTTAATTCATATTTGTATCTCACAGATAGGCTATTTTTGAATTATTGAAAAAAATATCAGACAAAATTGTCTGAGCACCGTGATGATGTATCGTGCCTAGAGCAGACATCACGGCATAAGTTTCATATTGAACCGCCATTGTTTGTGGCGAAGGATGAGCTCCATCTCACACCTTACTCAGATACGAAAGCTGCCATTCAGTATAACGCTTCAGCGACCCCAAAAAGCAAGAAGGAAACAAGTACGACGAATAGGCTGCGTTTGCTGCATAATATCTCTATTGGAGTACTCACGGCGAGTATAGTAATTAATATAATGCAGTGGATTTGTTCGGTCGGTTGAAAAGTGACACTGTCTGTCCCCATACATACTAGAGCAGCAGTGTGTTTCGAGTATAGGAGGATTCTATACAATAATGCGGTTTGCTGGTCGACAGTCGATAATCCCTTCAAAGGGTAACTTGGTAAACTGAGATCGTCATTGATTTGTGAAACTAAAGTTGTTCTGCCAGGTTCCATTCTTAGATTGCTGTCATTATTGTTTTGTTTTGTTTTTAATTTTAAATATGTCCTTTACCCCGACAAAACTCATCATTTTTTCTGTATTTTAACGATTGTTTCAATGCGATAATTTAGGATTCAATTTTTGATAATTTGCTTATATTTATTTCATAGAAATTTACAAATTTGTTATTGAATTATACGTTTATTTAAATAGAAATATTTATATAAAATGATAGTTTAATAAAAGTTTTTAATGCTAAAGGTAAATAAATACAAATCACACTTATTTAGCATAATATATTGGAACTACAAATTCTTATATTATTGGGAAAAAACTATAACAGTTTTCAGAATAATAATTGATTTTAATTTGATTTTTCTATATATTTATTTATGATGTAGTTTAATAATATAAGTCCCTATTTTTTTGCATCATGATATCTGTCACAATCTGAATTTCAATTATCTATTTAGGTATTAAACATTCATTTATTTGGCAACATAAAATTCTACATTCTTAATGTTGCTATTAATAGATGTAGTTAATAATGATAAAATCAGTTGAACCTATAATAGATTGACAAAATATTATTCTATAAACATTCAAACGAATATAATACAAAACGAACATTGGAGCGAATTTTCATTCTATTCTTTTGTTCATATTGACATGAAAATGTAGCTTCCATACTATTTAGATTACATACATTGAGCATACGCTCTCTTTTTTCGTGTATTGGCTCCCAGATTAGCAGGTCGCGCACCGTTTCATTAATTTTTCAGCAGTGGGTTATAAGAATGACAATTGGCGGTTCTTCGTGGTCTCTGTAAGTTTCGGGATCCCTCCGACAGATCTGGATTTATGAGGTGCTCCTGTTAGCTCAGAGAAGTATAGTATATGAGCATCATTTACTTTCTTTGGAATGCTGATCAGTTATACAGCCCAGCTTTACGAACCATAAAGGAGTAAACTACGGTTTTTTAAAGCGACGATCTAGTTCCAATTTTCATATTGGATTTATTTTGTTGTGTGCAGATTATGCTTTTGCTAGACGAATTTTACATTTCTCTTTCTGGTGTTGAGAAAAACAAAGTAAGTAATACGTTATTTTAGAAGATACATAATAATTATTTGAATCTTTAGGAGAAAAAAAGGGAATGTTCTTTAGTTATCAATATAGATATAATACTAAAAAAGATTAAACATTGTCAAAACTTCAAAAGTAGTAAATAATCTAAAATTTCATTATATTTAAAATTATAACCATTTTATAATTTACCATTATTGTTATTTTTGCTAATTATAAATTATATAATCAATACGTTAACAAAATCTATGACCATTTAGTTGACAACTCTGATACATGAGTAGCAGTTGAAGAGATATATTGAAGAGATTTCACTTCACTTGTTATATGTGTGCTGAGACAGCTGGTCATATTAGTTATTTTAATGATTCTTATAGTTGAAAATGTGCTTTGGCCGTTAATTTCTTTCGTGTTCACTGAAATTTAACGTATAAAACTTGCACGCAAAAATTGAGTCTATGAAAATGAGGATGGACGGAACATTATCCCCTCAGAAATTCATTCTCCTCAAACGGACCTTTTAATAAGGCGAAAGAATAGGGAATGTCGGGCTTTTCCTGCCCGACTCCGGAACCTCAAACGGGGATTCCTTCTTTCAAGAACATCAACTGATGTACGCTCCCGCCTATATAGCCACATTAAATATGTGATGGACCTTTATAATATTCTCTTGTGGTAATGATTCATTCTCCCGATGTTTACAATTTAAACTAATGAAACTATACTTTGAAGCTATCATATTCTATAATATGATGATAAGCTGTCCTGTCTGTAAACACAAGTTACTAACTTCGATATTCCATCCTCCGTTTAAGCTGCTTGTATATGTGGGACATGTATTCTTTAAAAAAAAGGGGGACTGCTTATAATAGAAGGTCAGCTGTAAATTGCTGAAAGGATTTGACATCGTTTGATATATTTGGCTCAGTTCATTCTTATACATACAAATTCAGATGATAATGAAAAAATAAATTAATATACGTTATTAAATTTTTCAAATAACACGAAACATTAAAAAACTTTGCTAGCAAAATTATTACATTTGCAAATAAAATTTTCAAATATTTCAACGTTTTTTTTATCGAGATCATATATTCTGATCACATATAGTGATGTTAATAAGTCTATACGTTAAACTCAATTCTGATAATTTATTTTTATTATAAATTACAATACAATACAAACTAATCTATAATATAAAAATTATATAATAAATAATAATATAAAATAATAATAAATAATAATATAAAATGATAATATATAATAATATAAAATAATAATAAATAATAATCATAATAAAAAATAATATAAAATCAATACAAAAGTTATTAGCCAATAAGAGAACTGACAGATTTACTAACTAACAACATTTTATTTGGAAATTTATATAGCCGTCGTAATCAATATAGTGTTATCAGTAATCTTTCTGTGAAGCTCCATCAAATAGAAAATGAATTATTCGAATTGTTAACCTTTTGTTTAAATGTTATGTTCATAACTCATATCACTCGTTCGATGTTTTAATAAATATGTAAGCCAGGAAACCTACATTTCGTATGTCTAGTAAAATAAATAATAAATTTTTTTAAATGAAAAAGAAATGATTTTAAATACTTTTAAGGTACTCGAATAACATCAAAAGCGCTATTTTATTAAATATCCTGAATAAACATTTTCGATTGGTGCTAGAGGTTTTTAAACCTTGCATTTAAAAGAGTTTATTTTTGCGAGAGAAAATATTTGTCATAAATAGAATATGGTGCTATTAAAACACGGTAGAATATGCGATTACTGTAAGATTTAATTTATCGCTTTTTTGCTGCCTATGGGAGAATTTCAATAAGCAAGGTTACACCAATAACGTCATATCAATCAGTATAAAATTAATAATTAAAATATGCGATTATATTAATATTTTAAATATTTAATTATAGTGGAAAAAATAAGATTACTAGATCTATATTAATAAAAAAAATATTATTATTTTTTATTAATTAATACATACTGTATACATATGTTATGATAATCCTTTGAGAATTTCTTTTTATTTAATTAATAGAGCCTATAATTTATTATGTGTGTATATAATACAACATAATTAGTAATGGCAAGCTACATATAATATGAATATATGGCTAGAAATTAATGTTTCATTAAATATTGTGGTAAACGCATACTGTAAAGATTATAGTAAAATTATTTGTACAGCATGCCGTGAATAATTTGCCGTGAATAACATTTCTAATATCAGACTTAAGAAAAAATTGGAGATATATTTAGCTGAGAGAATAAACCCTTGCTAATATATTTCACTATACTTTATTATATTATATGCTCAGTTCAGTTTGTTCTTCTTAAAAAAAGGAAGAACAAACTTTTATCTAAAGAAATTGTCAGTTGCTTTTAAATGCTACAATTGATATATAAAGACGTCATTTGAAATATTTTTAGTTTGAAAGAAAAAAACTTCCATTTTTTAACCAGGACTCTTTCGAGTAAACGATATCCATTACGCCTGTATTTGCTTCAGTGGCTACACCTCTTAACCAACTGGGAACTTCTCGATTTTTGAGATGTAAAACCCAATGAACCTTTACTTTCTTACTTGGCCAAAAGTTATCTATAGCAGAATATTTCTTCATGAAAAAAAGGAATGATTATTTCCGATGTAATCTCTATTTGTGGCATACATGATTATTATGACTATATTAATAAAATTGATTTAGTGAGATTATTCAAAATTACTGTGGGAGGATTAATTCATTTGAACTGAAGAACTGTCAATATATTACAAAATAATACAAAATAAGTACTTGTTAAAGTTTTATAAAATAGTGATCTAAATGATTAATTACATAATGTGTATGAAGGACAATTGATATCAAAATGACTACGATTTCAAACAGGATATTTTGGGATAAAAAATATGATATAGAGTATATTAACATTATTAATAAAGGCGAATTATTTAAATTTTAAAGATAATATCTTAGTAAAAGAATCTCAATCAAAATGTAAAACTCAGTAAATAATGAAAATACATCGAACAATTCATTAATTGATCAATCAGCTAATGAAAAATCATCTTTATGTAAATAAAGTTTTATAATTTATAGGTACCAACAACATTTTCTATAAGTTTAATATAAACGTTCAAATACTATGTAATAATCTGTTTAATGCTACATTGAATCTAAACGTTTTTACAAAACATCACACAAATCATATTTATTGAGTATAGAGATTTTTAATAATTTTCGGTGATTTTTATTAAACGTAGATACGTTTTGGGCCAGTTTTGGGTTATTACCTTTTACCATAGTTGTCACAAGTTCGAATCATTCCTGGAATAACCCGAAATCGAGTTGTGAGGATTCTATTTTATTAATTTCTAGCATTTTCAATGAATTGTTGTAAAACAAATCAAATAATAATAATGAATTATTAACATATATAAATAATATTTAACAGTGAAATAATACATAATTTTGCATGTTTACAATGAATGAATCCTCTAATAAAGTTTTCATAAATTGTTATATTAATTAAAATCAGCAATGTTAGGAGAATTATAAGCTATATAGGTGAGCTAGGTCGCATGTATGTCTTTCTGGATAAATTAAAACTTTTGATAAAAAAGTGTGCGTATAGAAATAGTTGATAAATAAATTTAAAATATATGAAAAAGTGTTCGATATCAAAAAATTTAATATATGAATATTAGAAAATATTTTAACTTTCACACATGTATTTTTTAGCAAATGTTTATTAAAATATAATTTCTAATTTTGCGTAATGAAAGCCTTTGTATTTAAGGAACATTTTAAAAATATTAAAAATCTTATATCATATCGGCGATATTTTAAAAGTATTTATTTTACTAAACAATATATTCATCTGTACATTTTATGGTATCACAGTATTTGAAATAACTAATTTTGATTAAATTAATGTTAAGCGAATAATATTTTACTTATATATTGATTAAACTTAACGAATCTTACATATTACATTTTATATACAAAATAAATGCATATTGTATAATAGATAATATGTAAACAGAATTATAAAATTAAAATATACGTACATTATATATTAAATATAACATACATATAATGTGTATAATATTTATATGATATTATACACGATATAATGTAATGATTATATATATTATGATAATACAAAATAATTAATGTATTTTTTACTTATCAGGGCATGTCTCCATTTTTAGCAAACAACATACGTATGCTTCGTAACACCAAATATTTATTACATAAACATTTAATCGATATTTTCCTGACATAGTTCAATAAACTTAATTGCTTTAGACGGTAAACAATGATATCATTGTTACTCGATTTAATAGACTTTGCGGAAGCTTTTTATACTCGTTATACATTTTGTATCCTATTTATTCATATTGATAGTTCATTATGTCTGACCCTATATCACACGTAAATTAAACTTTCAAAGAGAAAGTTTATGAAATATATTTTCATATTTCACATAAGATTTGCCTGCATAAAACAAGGTTAACATATTAATATGATGATGAAAAAAATAATAAAGTTTACCGTATAATAAAGTAACATGTATGAGGACATAATATGCTACTAATAAAAAACAATTAATGAAATATCCTATATGCTGAATACTTTGTTCAAGATTTACAAAATATTATGTTTTAATTATTAAAAATAAATTAATTAATAATTAAAAAATAATAATTATTAAATTTAGTTTATTATAATACATATATATATATATATTAATAAAATAAGTTGTAAATCTTGAGCATTTGATTAATATAGAGACTTTTATTATTTGTTTTAGTAGTATAGTAAAGGACAACATTTCATTCCATTCCTGAGCACCATAACAAAACAAATTGAAATAAATAATTTGAAATATGGAAAATGCTGATAAAATAATGTAACCACAAATTCCTTGTTCTTATTCTGATCAAAGTGTGAATATAAACTATTTAGTATCAAACAAAATAATTAGTTATATCTGTATTATATCATTGTTTTTTTTCACTTAACTTTCTTTCTTATTACAGAATGTATTTTCATCTCGAGTTTTTGGAGAAAAAAATCCAACTTATTTTGTTTTTATGCATCTTTCTCAGGGATGAATATCGCAAAAGGATCATTATTTTTTCTGTTCTGCAATTCTAGATATTATATAATTAGTATAATTATTAAAAATTGTATATTGTGTGTAATACTGGCAAAACCATTTTTTGTTCTTTTAATGATTTTTATAATATAATATTCATGAAAAAGTTATTTATTGTCATGATTCTCAAGTAATCTCTACTGAACTCTATAAAATTTGCCTTTAATATACCTAGTATTAACCCTTCACAGTCCTTGTGATTTTCCACATGTGGTAATCCTTGGGATGAACCCCAACCGCCCCCTCATCAGAAATAATATTTCCCATTGACCGATTTAGGTGAAATTATGTACACATATTTTTTTATCTTCAACATATCTTCATTAATCAATTGTTTTAATATTACCAGGTCATTTAGAATCAGTAATCTATAATCAATATTTATAATCTGGTACTTCCAATATTGGTGGACATTATATTGCTTTTACTATTTACAACAATCAGTAGTTTAATAGAATGGAATATATATTTGTAAAAATGTTTAATGTAGAATTTGATTATAATAATATATAGAATAATATTGACAGTTACTTACATGCTCTTCATCATATTATATTTGAATTGTTTGATATAGAAAGTGGAACAGATTAAACACACCGTTGAGGTTCCTATGCCCCGCATCATAGCAAAAGCGGGCATATGGGTTTCTTAATTCTTGGTCTGTCGTTCAACTGTCGTCTTTCTCATTGTGGGTCGGATTTATAATGTTCAACTGGCATTATTTACCATCTTATCATGTTCTTAGAATATCCCACAGGCATGATTTACCATCTTATTACGTTCTTAGCATTTGCCACTGGCATGATTTACCATTTTATCATGTTCTTAGCATGTTCAACTGGCATGAATAACCATCTTATCACATTCTTAGCATGTTCACATGGCATGATATACCATCTTATTATGTTCTTAGCATGCTCAACTGGCATGATTTACCATCTTATCACATTCTTAGCATGTTCCACTGGCATGATTTACCATCTTAACAGTTCTAGACTTGTTGCAGTTGAGCAAGAAATGCTCGGATTTGTTGTGATGTCTATATTTTATCTATTTATTTGGATGTTTGTTTGTACAAATACTTTGGAACCTGTAATAAGGTTCCAAAAATACTACCAATCTGTTTGTTTTTTAAAACATAACTTTTTCTAATGTGATTTTTATTGTATCTTCTTATTTTAACATATTTTTAAAATATTTTGTTGTTAGTATTCTACTATTATTATTATATCTAAAAATTTAACCAATTAAATTTATAATCACAATTGAAATTTTTAATCATCAAAAATTTCTAAAAACGAACGAGTTTTACTAACTATTAATTTATGCTAATTTGCCATCTGTTATTGTTTTCTGTTTATTTTAATTTATTTGATGATTTTTTCAGATTGCGTATCTAATACTTTGCCTACTATCCGATTAGCAGTAACATATACCGCTATTATTTAGAAAATATCACAGTTCAAAAGACATACATAAAATCTGTTGAAAATTCGTGTTTAAATTATATCATAAATTAACTTTTAAACAACGGAAATAGTCAAACATTAATTTTAAATGACGGTCTTTTTAAAAAAATTAATTTTTTCATGGACTTCTTTATTTCGTTGTATTGTTTGTTTTTCTTTTTATAATATATATATATATCCGATCTAACTAATCACAAATAAAGAAGTTGTGATATCGCAATAAAAGTTTTGCATTGCGGAAAGAAACCTAAACACTATTTAAACATAACAATAACCAGCCTTCCTCTAAGAACCAATAAAGTGTCAAAATTATTAACCGGATATAGTAAAACTTTTGTCACCATATAATCATGAATTTTATTAAATCAATATATTTTTGTGTGATGTATGTTATTTAGATTTCATTTGTTGACACAATTCCTCAAATATAAGAAATATACACAGGAAATTTTAATTTACTGATTTAGTTTCAGTAGGTATAATTCAAAATATTTATATTTCTTCACAACTTTGAGCTACAACAAAGGTATAACTGAGATTATGACATTATGTAAATGATTTTAGCTTTAAATATAATTATATTGTCTTTATTGTCTGTAAGCCTAGAAATGTTATTTTTATGTTTTGGACTTCTTTGGGACTAACTTACGGATTTTTAATGAAATATACCTATATCTATCAAGAACAATAAATAATATAATATTACCAAAAACATATCTATTGGAGAAATAGGTAGACATTGAATTTTTAAATTTGTTTTACTAGATAAATTTATAAATAAATTTTGGATCATTATTATATAAAAAATTAGTCTATCACGATTTAAAAAAATTACACATTCAAAGTGGACGTGACTGTCTTATGGTTGAGGTCGACTCGCTTAACCATTTTAAGACATAATTACTATCTTAGCTAACTAATTTAATAAAATACATATATTGTAGAGTTACATATTATCTTTCTTTTATAATAATAACATTTAGGAATTAACTCAAATGTAAGTCCCTTCTCATAGTTTAGATTTAATAAGAATGAAATAATTAACTGAAAGATGTGAACGAGAACGTAATACAAAATGTTCAATTAATATTTTAAAATAAAGTTGACCTTAAAAATCATGTATTTAATGAAATGCTGTACTTGCCCTTCTCTTAAGTATGTCATAATTGTTTAATTCAATAACTTCATGCCAATGAGGATAACATTGAGTAACTATATTTAAACTTTTCAATAATTTCGTGACTTTTTATAATGAACTTAAATGTATTTTTAGTGACAGAATTGACATTTTTTAGAAGAATTATATTTTCCTTTGTTTTTAATATATTTAATCATCCCCCTGTAATTCTATAAAAATGAGTATGTGACACATTTAATAAAATACATTTTAGAACGTATTATATTTTTAAAACTATTGAAAATTGAAACTGTCGATATTGATTTCAAAATTGAAATTCAAATTTTACAAGGATAATTATAATATATTTTTTTATTAATTTTTTTCTTCTTCTCTAATTATAGTTATATTTTTCATTATTTAGTGAAGTGTGGTATTTATTTAAACTAAGTATTATGATGCCTTTTTAAATGTTTACATTTATTAATCTAAAATAATCACAAAATGAGTTAGAATAAAAATAGGTAGTTATCAAAACCACAGAACAAATATTTATCACAAAAAATTAAGTTTTACATTTGTTAGATTTCGTATTGATTTTTTTAGATGTTACTAAATATAATTTAATGTAAATTCAATTATGTTAAATATATTGCGCATCTTTTACATATCGTACATTTTCAAAATCTAGAAGCTTTGCAATTTTATTAACTTCATTTGAAATGATTATTTTTTAAATTGTATAGAATTAGTCAAAAACGCTTTCGTAACTTTTTAGAAAATAATTATATTTTAATTATTTTCAAAGTTCTTTACAATTATTATCAATTGCCATCATTAATTCAGTAATTTAGTTAATTTGTTTCGTTTTGTTATCTTAATATAATTTTAAATAATAGGTACTAGCATAATAAGATAACATTGTGAAAGAGTAAAAGTCATATTATGAGATATGAGGTAATATGTGAAAAAATGGTGATAAAATTTATAATTAATTATGTATTATGCTCTAAATTAAAATATGTTTTGGAGATATTTTAAGGTGTCACAATTGTTGGTTTTGTTCTTGCTTTAAAATTTATATTGTAGCCTAGATGACAAACATTTAATTTTAGAAGTGCTTGTTATATCATTAAGTACGTTTTGACAATTATTTTATACAATTAAAGCATATTAAAAAGTAAGAACGAAACAAACAATTTTGACAGAACTTCAATGGTTTTAACATTATTTGAAACTATAATTAATATGTCACAGAATTTTTTAATTTACAAATAAAAATAATACCTTTTTGTATCTATTTTTCATTTGTGATTTATAGGTAACTGCCAAGACTACGCCTAGTCCACGGACAGATTAACTATGACAATGTAGAATTAATGTTGATTGAATGTAAAATGAATGTAGAATGAAAATAGAATAATTATAAATTGGATTTAGAATTTAGAATGAATACAGAATTAATGTAAAATGAATGTAAACTGAATTTAGAATGAATATAAAATGAATTTAGAATGAATGTGGAATATATGTAGAATGAATTCATAATAATGTATAATGAACAATGAATGTTAAATGAATGTAGAAAAAAAACATCATACATTTAGAATAAATGTAGAATGTAGTTAGAATTAAGTTAGAAATGATGTTGAATGCATGTAGAAAGAATATGGAAAGAATGTAGAATAAACATAGAAAAAACACAGAATAACTTTAGAATGATTACAGAATATATATAAAATAAATGTACAATGCATGTTGAATTAATGCCAATGTAGATTGACTAAAATACAATATTTCCAATAGCAAATTTAAAAAAACATGCAGCAAACGTGTCATAAATTTAATTATATATTGGAAATTAATCATTTAACATGTTAAAGGGCCTCATAGTCATATCACCGGCAATGGTCTTAACATACTTATATAATTAATTCAAAATTGTTTTTAAAAAAATCTAAACTTATCGTTTCAATTGATTCCTGTAAAATATTTAAATTATAAAATTATGTATTTGTTTTTTGTATATTACATTAATACACTTTCACTTTCATACAACTTTCACTTATTCTTATACCCGCCGCGCATGTTTCATTCTAATCCCTGATTGCATATGTTAAACAAAATTTTGTATAAAACGTTGTATTTAATTTTTTTGTTAAATTGGTAATGATTTTGTAGTTAGCTTCCATAGCATTTCTATAATTGATTCGGTTTATTTGCTGAAAAACTACGTATATATTTTTAAGCTCAGTATTTAGAAGGGGTGTATGTACACCTAAAAAGTAATTCCATTTTTAAAATGGTCTTCAAATTTAAGTACAGACAACATTAAACTTTTATTTATTTAAATGTATATTTTTAACGTTCGAATGCGTAATATTTAGATTTTTTTGGTCAGAAACAATTTTTTCGACATAGAAATGTTATTAGTCATATAAAAAAATAATGAATGAGGTGCACATATTGTGTCGTAAGTATTATGTCACCAAAATAAAAATCTTAGTGAACAAAATTGTTTTTTCGATCTTAAGTAAGGTTACACAATTTGATGAAATGTTTTAGAATCTGTGGTTTCTATATAACCGTAAATATTTTAAATTAGAAATTCCAGTGGATAAACATTACAATTTCAGTGACCTAAATTGATATTTACTAATAATAATATTGTATTTGTTTACACATCGTTTTATTTTTTTGGAAGATAATTGTTTTTACAGCATATATAAATAATCATTACTCTATTTGTATTTATTAATATTGTCTGGTCAGTTAAAAGTTAATATTTTCGATAAATCAATATTTGGTTGTTGAAGAAATAATACCTGCGACACAATTTGTGCACCTCATTCATTAATTTTATTGTATGTATAATAGCATTTTTATGTTGAAAAGGTTCTTTTTGACAAATAAAATTTTAGTGTGTGCACTACTATACAATGAAATGCTTAGTTTTTGCGAACAAATTGATATCTAACAGACACCGTCAATATTTACTTCAAATATTTGGGACATAACCGAGGAAGTAGGCTATATGGGCTAGCTAGGTAGGTAGGTAATAAACAAACTGCACAAAATATATTAGATAAGAAGCAACGAAGTTATTCTCCATGACAATATTTTATTATGTACCAAACTAGGCATTTTGTTCTATTTTTTATTATATAAAATCTACACAAATGCCCCTCAAAAGATAAAACATATTTCATGTAGAGAGCAATATATAGAGTAAGTAACCTTTATTATTAAACGCGGATTTTGTGATGTTTTCTTATCGTGTTATCACTAATATTTAACGTAAAATGGACAGTTTTGTTGGATAATTAAATAGTTGCAGAATATTTATATAACGTTTTTAAAGCATGGACTTATTTTTGTTATACATTTTTTAATAAATTGTAAAAAAAAAGTTCATGCTGATATAAATGACATTTATCAAAATTTGATATTAGACAAATATTTAACATTTTTGTATATTTATTAGTATTATTATTGATTTATATTAATATTAATATTAATATTTATTATATATTTGTATTTAATATTAATTACTTAATTATAACTTTTTTATATATTTAATATATAAATATTATATATATATTATAGACATTTATTACATATATACTTGAGCATCTACAAGTCATACCATCAATATTTTTATGTATCCAATTTACATATTATAAACTATAAGATATCTATTTAAAAATATATTGTTTCAATTTTTTAGGCCGTAGTACAATATATTATAGATTGTTTTTTAGTATGAACTGCATATATTGAAATCTAACAAAGGCCTTTATCAAAGATTTTTTAATGCGTTATGTCAAAATAAAAATATTTATTATTGGTTAATATAACATAGGCCTATATATAAATGTAAATATTGAAAGTGATATAAAAATAGATATTTAAAATATATATGTTAATAAAAAATAGACCATTGGGTCATACATCTTTTTGAAGAGGAAGAGAAATGTGAATTCTGACAAATTGAATTTACAAATGACATATATAAAGGTGTGCTGGTTTAGAAACGGAGATACGACGCAGTAGTTGGACGCAGATACGACGCAGTATAGTTGAACCCGACTCTACTCACTTTAATTTGGTGGAGACGTTTAGTCGATTTATTCCCACTACATCACCTGCCCCGACATGCCGGCTATCTCACTTGGCCAACTACATTCTTCATGTACGTCAGTAGTCCCATTACGTCATTCGTCCCAGTGTAGGCCAACTAGAGTCCCACTATATAAGTCCCCTGTCATACTATTGGTCCACTAGGCCTATATACTGGAGTATATATAAGGACTGAAAACATAAAATATCTGTCTCAACTTTTTTTGTTATTTACAGTGCTGGTACTATTCACAGAATAGTGGAGTAAGCCTATTTAGTTGGCGCCATGTAAGTTTTGGTTGGCGCCATGTAAGTTTTGACTTTGAGATTGAGTGGATTATTACAAGAGATTTTGGAGAAGATTTTGATCATGAACCAATTCTTTATTGTCAGTTTGATTTGGAATATTTTAATTATCTAAACTTTAATTATCTTTTATTTGGTTATACCTTTTTAATTTCTGTTTTATCTATTAATTTTGGTTACCTATAGACATCTTGTTACTTATAAGGGTTGGACCTATAATAAGTAGTTAATATAAGTGGTAAATAACTGGACCTATATATGAATGTGTTTTTGCGTTTTTTATGTATCTTTATAATATGATATATTTCCGAAATATAAATATTATATATATATACTAAAAATTATTTTACATTGCATTAGTTTCATTTTTTATGTAATTATTTGAATTGTATTTAAACTTTGTACAATATTGTTTGCATTTTTGTTGTAAAATTTACAGTAAATTCACTTGTTATCTTACTGTAAAATGTATTGGAAATTCTTATGCTTATTCATATTTTGTTTATATTAGCCTATTATTATTCTTAATAGTTAGATATTATTATATCATTATTATTTACTATAAAATTTAGATACCCTAATATTGTAACACTTCCAAATTCATACTTTTTGTGCAAAAATTACTAATTATTTTTATTCAATATTTGATTTGTCGTGATATTTTTCAATTTGACATTTGAAAGTTTATTATCAAGATAGTTTGTAATATATCGCGTATAAACTGTAATTTATAATTATTTCACAAATAAAACAACAATTAAAAGAACTGATTAGCTATAAATCTGTTACAGTAATTAATCTGATAATATATTGATTGAAACATTCCATATCATTTATTCATACATTAATTTTTATTTCACTTGAAAGTCATAAACTTCATTAATTCAGCAGTCTGCACAACCAGTGTAAGTATGTTATAATTTAAACAAGGTTGCATATAGGCCTATGTCAATTATATGACTGTGGTTTATTTTTCTTAAATATTCAGATTAGAAATATTTTTTGTTGGTAAATACATTCAACACGAAATTCTTATTTTTTTAATTGTTAATAAGTAGTGGATGAAAAAATTCTAGCAAATTATGGTTGTAATTGAAAAATAAATAAATGTTGTCATTATATTGCTTTTGAGGGAGTTTAATTTATTAAATTTCTTTCAATGCATGTTTAACTTATTGTTAACTAATTTTATTATATTTTTTATCGTGTAAAAGTTGTGTTAGTTACGCCAAACAATTTTTTAATGATATGCTTCCTTGATTGCCAACAATTGCAAAAATTCAGAATTTGAGTCAATATGTAAAGGATGTGTGTACTCATGGCGCGACTATTTAATTTAATTCATTCTAGCAGATATTTATTATTCGCGAGATTATTGTTGACAAGAAACTCAGTCTACCTGAATGGAAAGGAGGAGTAACATAGTTAATTTTCATTTCATGTCAATATTATCCTGCATATTATGGCTCGGGTCAATTTCCCCTGGAACTATATTATTAGTATAAGCAAGACATTCTTGTAGTGAATCTGACAAGAAAATTAGCATCTGCCTCACTCTAATAGGGTAAGATTATTAGCCAATCAGGTAGCCTTGAATTGTGTAATAACAACACCATTACATAAGGTGAAGTCATCTATGTTGTTTGCCTTTTATTCTAGCTAATTTTATATTCATACTTAAAATTGATTTATTAAATTTCGGATTAAAACAGTTGTCGAGGTAAGTTTAATGTTTTTTTGTTATATATTATAGGCATAGGCTACATACAAAATAATATAGAAGTTCAAATAATTGAGAGACGGAAGTCGAATTTTGTTTTGATTTCAAGGAATAGTAAGATAAGTCATGCGAACTCCTCTGACAACCGTATCACATATTATTAAAGTATAAATAATAGAATGCAAGTATTAACTTAATGCAATTTCCGTAATATACATTAAAACAATTTAAAATATAATTTAAAGCAACATAATTAAAATTAAAAATTGAGATTTTGATAGTTGAAAAATTCAAAAAGGAAAATATGTAATTTAATTATTTAATATTTTTACCATTATCATTACTGTTGTTATTTTTATCAATACTAAATCAATTATTTTTAAACAAAATTAAAAAATAAATGCACAATATATATTTATATAATATTTCAATTTACCCAGGCAGTATATGTTAGTTGCAATCATAGAAATTTAAGTAGGTGCGCTATAAATATATTTAAATATTTCCAGTCATTGGAATTCCCATCAATATGCACAGAAAAGCGATGATTCACTGCAGGCATGCCCCTTCTACCTACTTATATTTCTATGGTTACAATGAATAAATTTAGCAATACTCCCAATTTAACGCCTTCTATGCTGTTAAATAAAAAAAATATTTCAGTAAATTTATTAACATGTCGCCACCAAATTACATTATTTTTTTTATAACGGAAATTCTTGTCGTTAGTGCAATTTAAAATGTAATGACATATTTGATTAATTTTTAGTAGCCCATATGTAATAATTATACAGCCTTGTACCATCTGTTATTATTAAAATATAGTTGAATGATAAATTTTTCTGACATAAATGCAACCATGATGTATATGCCTTTCGATACCAGTTTACATGTCTAAGAAACCTGTAAAAATATAATATATATTTATAAGCTTTTATTATGTCTTTTTTGTATAATTATAAATACAGTAATTGATTATTTTGATCTAAATATCGCTTTTAATGTGTGATGAAATCTACTGCAGTGTAGATAACATTCAGTAATATGATGTCGATAATAAAAAAAATTGTTTCGATTGGGATCATAAAATAATATTATGACTTCTTTCAAGTCATAAATATCGCATTTCGACACTATGTTCGGTAGTGAGTGTACTAACTATGATTGAAAACACGATATACATAATTCTGATGAACTGGATAAATGATACTTACACATTTGTTACAATAACAGGAATATTATGACTCTTTAACCCTATCTGACCTGGGATTCCGCCCCCCCTCCTATATTTTACTTCACAACTTTTTTCTACTGTAAATTTAAGTAACGAAATTTTATTACTTTTCCTAAAATTTTCTTGCGGATCTTATGGTGTACATTTTTTTGGTCTGACCCCCCCAAGGTCACCTGACGGCCATCTGAAAAAATGAAGTTTGGTCAAAAATTAAAATTTTCTATTTTTTCCTAAAAAAATAAAAATTTGAAGCTAAAAAT
>JAUZND010092317.1:0-64506 GCA_034780555.1 Coelogynopora nodosa | reverse complement strand
AAAATACGGTTTGGATAAGTATTTTCCATGCTTATTAGCCTACTGCTACATTTATCGACTTGATTACGGGTAAATGCTTTATCTATATATCCAGCTTCGGTTCCGATCGTGTATTTACCATTATTAACTTGAGTAACAATTCCTATGAAGTTTGCCTGATCTGAACGTCCACGATCAACCGCCGGTCTAGGGATTCTCACACAGTCACCCTCTTCTAAAACACCGCGAGAGCTAATTCCGTTGTCTACAATCTTTTTTGCACTTTCACCTTGTGCCTTATTTACAATCAACCTATTCATTCCTCTCTTTGCCTTTAATTATTAAAGTTTAATAGGCATAAACTACATGTTTCATTTTCACCACATTCAGCATGCATAAAATTGGTACAGGAATTACAAACTACAGGAACCTCTACAACATCAAAACATATAGCACATTCTATAGTTATTTGAGTGGCAAGTTGACTGTTTATGATAATGGAATCTAAATTAAAATTGGTAAATAAATTAATAAATATTGTTACTGTTTGAATGTTCTTCGCTATTTAAATCAGATATAGAATATATACATAAATTATTTATCTACTTGACCACGATTGTTAAAATCCGTACTTATTATTGTTTTGGAAGACTTTTTATTTCTTCTCGCTTCACATTCTGAACAAAAGGAAATAAATATCTTTACTGCCTCTGCAGTAATATTCCAATATTTTTTTTTGATATGAGCCATCATTTTATTTATTCCCCCGTGTCCCTGCTGCATTATTATAAATAATAATTATTAACATTAATGTATACTTTTTAGACAGATATTCGGAAAGAACTGCTGAAATAAGTAAAAAATAAAATTCATTTAAATAAACATAAATATAATATAGATACTCGTAATACTTACATAATTTAGAGCAATTTGATCATAGATATAATTACTTTTTTAGGAATGCAGCGCCGTAAAAAAACAATAATATACTTAAAAGCTATTTTAATTTTTAATTTTTAAATTTTTAAATAATTATATTAGGACACGACATTGCATGTAATTTTTAAATTAAAATTTAATTCAAGTAACTTGAAAATTTAGTCGTATACAATGGGAAAAAGGCTTTAGATCACTGTAATAATATTTTATTATTGCTTAATATTATTAAGTTAATAGTACAATAATTTTTGAGTAATTCGTATTATTTTATTTTAGTGAAATCTAGTAATTTAAATTTGTGAATTTCATGAAATTTAGTAAAATATAAAATTAGTGGGTTTTGTTATTTTTATTAGCTAATAATTAATTGATGAATGATATTTGAAAATAATTGAAAATTAAATTTAGTATTGACGGTTGGTTCAATGACTGTCAAGTGTAAGCAATATAATTATTAAATATTTTAATAAATAATTTAAATAAATATTTTAGATATCTCTTCAACCGTTGATGGAAAAGATAATCCATATGATGGTAATGAATTAATAGTATAATTATATTATAATAATTTTTAGAAAACTTTTTACGTAATTTCAATTTAATTATTTTATTGTTAATTTTTTATATCAGTAAAGCGTAATATTTTTTATAAAACTTAACTGATATTGATAATTATAACAATTAACATTTTAGTGTATAAGAAAAGTATCATTAATAATTTATGAATTTATATAAAACTAAAATTTAGATGCAAATAGGCCTATCGAAGTAACACTGGAAAGCAACCAAGATGGCATTGCAAAGGCAGTGTTAAAAGCTGTAAGTTATAAATTTAAGAACGTTTATCATTCATTCACTGGATTCCAGTCATATCAGTGAAAGAAGCACCAATCAAACCAATTCCTTAACAATCAATCGCAATGATGCACTTTTGAAAATTAATATAGCGCTAAAATCGATCGATCGATCACCAATGATTCGTTTTTATCATTTAGTGATATGATCGAAAGAAGCACTAATCGAACCAATCCATTAACAATCAATCCCATTTATTAACTTTAAAAAAACTTCACAAACTTTATTTTAAACTTTTAAGGTTAAAACTTTAAAAAAAATCATTTATTTAGCATGTGAAAGGTTAAAGCTCGTTTCACCAAAGCATGACAATCTATTATACCGTTTATGTGGATTATGGATAATGAATTTAAATTAAAATTTAATTAAAATTTTATAAATAAACTATAAATATAAAAAATTGTTTTGTTATAAAATAAAATTATCTATAAATATTTTGAATTAAAAAAATAAATCTAGCCAAGTCTTCAAATCGGATATACTCTGCTTTCGTTTCTCCTCATCCTTTGTTGTAGCCTTGGGTTGATAAGTATATCTTACTTTATAATAATCGTTAACAAATAAATATCGTGCTCGACATTTTTCATGTAGTGGCTAAAAAATTAAAATTAAAAAAAAATCATTTAAATATCACTTGTTTCATAATCTGATGAGTTTCTATATTGCCCTTTTTGTAGTTATAAACCCAGTTTTTCAGGTTTTTGGCCACTCTAGTTTCTTCCTTCATATGAATGGTTCCAAGTATTTTGGACTTTGAGAGTTGTTTTCTTCGATTAGCTGTTTTTTCATAAGCTAAAAAATTATATAATATTTGATTTATTATAATTATAATTAATATAAAATATTTAATTACACATTTTGTCACTAATGAAGGTTTTATTACTGTCATAAACGTACTTTTTCTGAAATCTCGTTTTTTCCATTTCATTGTACCGTAAAATGTCGTTGGTTGTTTTTTCTAATGTTTTTACATTTCTTTCTAGTTCGCTACTTTTCATATTTTGTCTTCTTCGAAAATTAAACGTTTTTTCAGACTGGATCAATTTCTAAATGTTTCAAGAGTTTGTTAATAATTTTCTTTTTATAGTCTTTTAAATTATTAATTTTTTACTCTACTGTTTCGATCCATCTTTCTCAAATAATTGTTAAAATCTGCAAGATAAAAAGTGAAAGATAGCAGACCACGTCACCCACATTCAAACTCAATTCTCGATACACGACCTATTGATTTCTAGCATATTGTCACTGTAAAACAAATTCACATGCTGGCTGTATAATGATCTTATTGAATAGGGTAGCTTATGGCCTTTGTATTTTAAATTATTTATTGCACATTATCTCATTAGCCCCTAGGTGTATGCAATAGATTACAATATAATGGGGTGATATTAAGGACAATTGGAGGTAACTGGAGTAATTGGATAATTATTAGCGTTATCAAGTTCTTTCTTTGTTGTAGAATCGACTATATACATTTTTATATATATTATAATGTTTCATGGGCAAAACTTTTAGTAAAAGTTGATTCAATGATTACATTATTTATATATGCTTTTTAATATATAATTTTTTTATAAATATTTTTAATTAAAAATTGAAATATTAAGTTAAATTTTTAATTAACTTTTTAAAATACTTTGAAGAATGATTTTGTTTGATTTTGATGGAAATTTTACATTTATATTACTTATCAACACATGATAATATTTTAAGTAATTTTATTTTGAGTTTTGGTCTAATAATTAGACTCTAATTACAATTATTCTTATTATTTAATATTTAATTTATTAGTTAATAATAATTAATAAATCATCAAATTATTTCAAATTTTATGTTGATTCTCTCAATAGAAATCAACAACTATCTACAAGAAAAATTTGTATTTTGCTTTGACCCACAATATGATTCTCGGAGAAATTGCGAAGAGTTAACTATAAAATATAATTAGTTGTAAAATAAATTTTTAATTTATTAATTAATAACTCTAATATAATCCATCGATTCGAGTACTTTTGAAGAAATTGGAAGCGAAGGAATATTTACTAGAAAAGTTTCCAGTTCCACATTATATTTTTCTTCAGGTACAGCCGTTATCTCTTTTCGAACTATATAATATAAAAATTTAATTAATGTTATTAATAAAAAATTTTTTACAATTTGACATTTTGTTAATCACTGTCCTTTTGTTTTCCTTAACATCCTCATGTTGCAAAAATAGTTTAACTTTTCTCATAATTTCCAATTGAAGAGAGTACTTTTCCGTTTCAGTGTTTAGAATTTTAAAATAGACGGGAATGGCAGATCCAATTTGAAAAATAGATTTTGACAAATTTATGCAAACGTCGACTCCATTCTCGCACATTGATTTTTCTTTTACTCCGGTAGAAGAAACAGGTTTCAAAAGCTGTTTATCAATTTTATATTAATAATGATGATTTTTTAAATTACTAAATCACGGGGATTTACGTTGGACCTCATTTCTAGATTAACCTCATCAATTTTGAAGCTATTTAGATATGCCGCCATTTTGTACTTAATTTTAAACTTTTCGCATTTAAAAGATGACGGATATCTACGTTTTATATAAAAATAAATTTTAATTATTTTTACAAAAATTTTACTTTGGATTATTAGATTCGTTAAACAATGGAATATTGATAGGAAAATCTAACGACTGTTTGTCGTAATGTGTTATTGAGCCAGTGGGTATTAAGTCGATTGAGGATACTGTAAATTTTTCTGAAGTGTAATGCTTGCTTGATGTTCCACTTCTGCTTAGAATCTGACCAAAAATTAATTTATATAATGTTTTAAAAATTAAAATGATGAAATATATTATATAGGATAAAAAGTTTATATTATAAACGTACGTCCTTTATGATAAATTTCCCGATAAGCTTGATCATTATGCTTTTAGTTTCAATGCTCTTTTTTATATTAATGTTGAGATTTCCCTTGATTGATTCATAGTTTCTGGAGATTAAATATTTGATCATTTATTTCGTGAAATTTGGACTTTTTATTCAAATATTTTCAATTTTAAACTCATTTGATTGTTTATTTCGTGAAATTTATACTTATTATTCAAATATTTTCAGTTTTAAACTCATTTGATTGTTTATTTCGTGAAATTTATACTTATTGTTCAAATATTTTCAATTTTAAACTCATTTGATTGTTTATTTCGTGAAATTTATATTTTTTATTCAAACTAACTTTAAAGAAACAACAATTACGCCATATAAATATGATGTTTCTCATCAAGAACAATCGTTCCAGTCAAATTATTCATACGTAGTCCATCATTGAAGACTAACAATTTAATTAGCAAATTAGTTACATTATAAAATATAAAAATAATAATAAAACTACTCACATTTTTTCATTTTCTCGTAATATAACCATAAATATTAAACTAAAAAGACTATCCCCTTTTATAAAACTGTTCAAAATTTAAATTAAACTATTTTATTTGTAATTTTATTTATTGGTTCTAAAATTTGGAATATAAATTGCACTGAAGTTCATGACTGAACAAACAACAATCAATACAATTTATATTAATAATATGAAAAAGGTGAAACAAAAAAAAGTAAAACCAAAAATATAAGTTCACATAATTTGAAATTTTCAACTAAATAATCGACAAATTTGTATAAATTTAAAAATATAAAAATAAAAATATTCACAATAAAGTTAACTTGAATCACCAACAGCAACAATTATCTTTATTGTCGCCTATGCATCGACATTTGCAAATTTGTGTGCTACATAGCATTTAACTTAACCGACGGAAATATTTCATTTTAGCGACACGTTGTAAGTTTTCCACAGAGGAGCAAGTCTTATATTGTTTCTGCCTCTGAAAATAATAAAATTTATAAGATTTTATATTTTACATTCAAAATTTATATTTTAGAACCTTTTAAACTTTGAAAGCCAGTTAAAATTGTCGTAAAAACCGTGAGTCATGTCTCTCAGCGAAATATTGGAAAATACGCTTTCTGCGGATAAAGATATTCGCGAAAAGGCGCAACAGACGGTATCGCAATTTGGACAAGAAAATGTGGTAAAAGAATATATTACTATAAATTTTAAATAGTTTAATTTTGTAGCCCAACTTTTTTCTCGAGCTGGCCAGAATGCTGGCGTCTACTAAAGAAAAGAGCATTGTACGTTGCGCTGCCGCTGTAATGATGAAAAACAACATTTACTCAAAAGACCCGGCCCAAAATAAATTCCTAGCAGGTAAATGGATGGACATTCCTTGTGACCAAAGAGAAGTGATAAAAGCCACCGTTGTCGAGTGCCTGGGCACTGAAACGTGGAGACCTAGTTCCGCGGCAATGGTTATTTCAGTCATTGCAGCTATTGAATTTCGGGAGATTCAGTGGTACGATTTAGTGGATACTTTGTATAAAAAATTGAATCAAGCCAATACAGACGGTTTGAAAGACGCAGACATGTTTATGCAAGCTATTCTGGATTGTATAGGCTACATGTGTCATGACATTCAACCGACAATGATGGCTGCGTACGTGGAAACTATATTAATGTGTATAGAAATTGGTATGTCGCAGTCCAACAAGTATCCAAATGTTCATTTGTCGGCAGTCAAGTGTTTTTATAGTGTATTGGACGCAACCATGGATAATTTTAAGGACCAAAAGCAGCGAAATTACATGATGAAGTGGCTTTTTGATTCTGTCAATTCGTCCGATATGCACATTGTCGTGGCGACTTTGCAGTGCTTTGTAAAAATCTGTTCGGTATTTTATGAATATATAGATGATTATATGGGCCACGGGTTGTTTGAAATTACTGTACGGGCCATAGAAAATAACAACCCCGAAGTTTCTTTGCAAGGAATTGAGTTTTGGTCCAATATCTGTGACGTAGAGTCCGACATGATGGCCGAGAATGATAATTATTCGGAATTTGAGCAGTTTGGGAGAAAACAGAGCAACATGTTTTGCTTGAAGGCCATGGATATAATTCTACCAATTTTGATCAAGAAGATTATCAAAACGGACGATGAAATTGGAATAGATGAATGGACTCCTCAGAAATCGGCAGGAGTATGTTTAATGCTTTTTACAGACGCTGTAGGACCTCCCATTGTAGAAAAGGTGTTTCCGTTTATACAGGAAAACATAATGTCTGAAAATTGGACTTTTCAAGAAGCTGCAGTGTACACGCTTGGATCGATAATACAAACAATAACCATACCAGTGATTAAGCAAATTGTTCAAGAAGCTCTAAACCCGCTAATAAGCCTACTTGGCAATAACCACTGCTCCATAAGAGATACCACCGCTTGGGTAATTGGCAGAATCTTTGAAATGGTTCCTGGGTCAACGAGTCACGAGGAAACTACCAGCCGTGCTTTACTTGCTCTTTTAAGCTGTCTGTCTGATAAGGAACTATCTGTCGCGACAAATGCTTGTTGGGCGATAAACAGTTTGGCTCGTAGTGTTCATCAACAATCTCTCAATTCACTGGGTGAAAAAACGTCACCTCTACCCACATACGCGCTATCTCCCTTTTTTCGCCAGACGGTTCAAGAACTCATTAAAGTATTAGATAGACCTGATGCTATCCACTCCAATTTAATTAACGCGTCCTGCGAGTGTGTTAGCGGTTTAGTCCACACTGCCGCCGAAGACTGCTACGACATGGTATCAGAAACTCTATTGTTTGTAATAAAACGCCTCGACACTGTTTTAACCTTTCATCAAAATGGACAGATTGACGTTTCTACAGCTTCCGACATTCAAACCCAACTATGCTTTATTCTGCAAAGTGGGCTCGTAAAAATAAAACCTCAACAAGTCCAATCCGCATGTGATCAAGTCATGACATTGATGCTTAAAGTGTTTAGCGTTCAGTCATTTGGAAATGCTCCCTGTTTTGAAGATGCATTACTCGTTGTGGACGTAGTATTGAGTCTTTTGAAGGAAGATTTTCTCAAATATATGCCCATGATACACATTGTTATTACAAAGGGTTTAATGGACCCGTCGGTAAAGTATCTGTGTTTAACTGCAATAGTAGTAACTTGTTCTCTGGCGCAAATTTTGGGAGAGAAGGCGGTTGTTTATTTTGACGATTATGTAAAGTGCTTTATCGAAATTTTGGATACACCCGCTCTGCATCATGAAATCTGCTCTAGTCTTATAACGTCCATAGGTGATGTAGCAATTAGTCTGAATGATCATTTTGTAAAGTATGTGGATGCTATTTTACCAGCACTACTAAGAAGAATTTCCTCGAAACCGAATCAGGTACAAAAATTGTTTTTAAGATTTTTAAATTTTTTAAATATTTAGTTTGACATGTACGAAACAGAATGTGCGGCCGATATTCGTGAAGCTAGTTTGGAGACGTTTTCCGGGATAATGCACTGTATAAAAATAAAAGAACAGATTTCAAATTCAAACAACTTTTTGGTTGGTTATGCCGACTACATGCCTCATTTAATCAAATTTATCGAAGACATTACTGTAGACCATTACAAGTCTGATGGTTCTCTGAAATCGACCATTGCTTTATTTGGGTGATTATATTTTTTATTTTAAAATGAATTTTATAAATTCTTATTAGAGATATGTGTGGCTCTTTTGGAAGACTCATGGTTCCGTATCTGAACAATGCACCCATCAACAACGCCATCAGAATTTCTCGAGAGTCTCTTGATAAAGATTTGAAAAACACGGCTGTATATGCATCTAAAGAAATGAGAAAATTGGGTCTTCATGCATAGTGTAATTATTGTTTAATATCAAAATTGCAACATGCGTTTTGCCCCTACAAATTGTTGTTTTTCTTTTCTACACCTGTTTATTATCCATTTATGTTCTTCTTGATCGGCGTTTCTTAAAAACTTTCCTTTATAGCTAGTTACAATGCGAGTTGTGGGATTGTAGAAACCGTCTCCCGTGTCGTATTCGTCGCATGGTATTTCGGGGGCAGTTTTGGCATTTGTGAGTTGTGTTTCTCCGGAAGCTTTTATTCCTTCAAGGATTTCTGTGTAGAAACGTCGGTCGTACCCGTCACAGTATTCCCAGTCTTCTTGTTGGTATTGTAAGCCATCGCTGAAAAAGTATTGGCCCTAAGTAGATGTATAGAAATAAATTAAAATTTTTACTTGTGTCGCAACTCCTTTGTCCCATTTGGCCACGTATTTGCTTCCATTTTTAAAATGTAGGGTGCCCGATCCATGAAACATACCGTCAAAGAATTCTCCTTCGTAAACTGTTTCTGTGGGGAAAGTGAATGTGCCATTTCCTTCAATTCTATTTAAAAAAATTGAATTTGATGATTTTTATTCAAACATTTTGAATTTTAAACTCATTTGATTATTTATTTCGTTAAATTTACACTTTTTATTCAACTAATTTCAATTTTAAACTCATTTGATGTTTATTTCGTAAAATGTACACTTTTTATTCAAATAATTTCAATTTTAAACTCATTTGATTGTTTATTTCGTTAAATTTATACTTTTTATTCAAATAATTTCAATTTTAAACTCATTTGATTATTTATTTCGTTAAATTTAGATTCATATAGTACCTGTTATTTTGTATTTGCCCTTCATATTTGGAGCCAGTTAGATCCATTGCAATGAATTATAATTATAATTTTTATTCGTTCATTTGTTTGGTTGTCAAGTTTATTATTAATTAACATGAAAACAAAAATTATTTATATTTTTTTATTCAAAATCACTTTACAAAAAACCCTTGTTTTCTAAGTTCGTCCATGAGCTGTTGGACGTCTTGTACCTTCACCCCTGCTTTTCTTTGTGGCGGATCAGATACTGATTTGGTGATTAGAGTTTCGTCGTGTTTAATTTCTAGATCTTCAATATTAATAGTTTCAAATGGTTTTTTCTTGGCCTTCTATAAAAAATAAAAATTAATATTATTTTTTTAACTTTATACCATTATGTTTGGAAGGGTAGCATATCGAGGTTCGTTGAGTCTCAAGTCGACAGAAATTACGCATGGTACATCAATCTCAAGTTTTTCTGTACCCCCATCAATTTCTCTGTCTACGTTCACTTTTGAACCGACAAGCTTTATATCTGAAGCGTATAAAGCTTGTGGCCAATCTAACAGAGCAGCAGTCATTTGAGCAGTTTCATTGCAATCATCGTCTATGGCCTGTTTTCCAAATAATATGAGATCCGCGTTTAATTTTTTAGTGAGTTTCGCAAATATTTTTGCAACATGGAGGGGTTTTAAATTTGAATAGAATTCTGGCTTTAAAAGTATATGGATAGCTCTATCTGCTCCTAATGCCAGAGCAGTTCTAAGAGTGTCCTAATATTGAAAAATTATTAATTATTTATTAATAATATTTAAATTACCTTGCATTGTTCTACTCCAATAGATACTGCCACTACTTCTTGTGTTAATTTCTGTTCCTTCATTCTTAATGCCTCTTCCAAAGCAATTTCGTCAAATGGGTTGATGGAATGTTTCACACCTTGTGTTACTACTCCTATTTTAGGATCTATCCGAATCTAAATTTTAATGTGGGTTTATCAAATGAGTTTAAAATTGAAAATTTTTGAATAAAAAGTATAAATTTAACGAAATAAATAATAAAATGAGTTTAAAATTCAAAATATTTCCATATAAAGTCTACATTTCACTAAATAACCTTGACAGAATAATCAATGACCCTCTTTACACCGACCAGTATCCTAGAAAGGGACATTATAACTTGAAACTAACAACTTTAAATTAAATAATCTTGAAATTCGAGTTGATTTATAAATAGAAATAAAATTTAATATATTTCAGCTGATGATACCAACTTTATATTAGATTCAATGCCAAGCAGCATACAGCAATAACGTAAATTTATAAATAACAACATTAAAATTAATTAAAATTATTTTAAAAATAATTAAGTTAATTTAAGAAACTTTAAGAAAGTCTATAGTAAAAAAGATGTACTAAAAAGTATTTATAAATCATTTAATTTAAATGCTCCAACTCGACCCTATTGTTTAAATGTATTCGTCTATATTGAAAGTTTGCGGCCGAAAAAGAAATCGCATAATTATGCTCATAATCTTGACATTTTTCATCATCCTGTACCTTTTAATAAGAGACTATAAAAATAACGAAACTGAAGATGGAAAAAATTGTTTTTTTGCACAATTACAAAAGTTTGAAGAAATTTTTAAAAGGGGTGATGGTTTTTTATGTAAAAATTGTATAATGGATGCACAATTTTTCAGCGGAAATGGGGAAATTTTGGTTCTGAGTGGATCGCATTTAATGCTAAAAAGTGAGAGGATAATGGGAGTTGATGTAGATGTCAGTGTGTTGCTTCAAATGGTTATAGAAGCAAAAAGTTTGTATAGTAATGAAATTAATTTTTAAAAATATTAATATTTTTTTAATTTAATTTTAAATTTTAAATATAAATTTAGAACATTTGTTTATAAATTATGTGACTGGCACAGTGGACGAATTGGAGTGCTTTCAAGTGAGATTTGAATTTTTAAAAAAATATTATTTTAAATAAAAATGTTAGCTTTAAATTTTAGTTAGCATCTGGCCATTTTTCAGTAAAAAAAACATGGTTTGTACATTCACAAAAAAAGTCCCTATTTGTACAGCATTACAAGATTGAAAACAATAGTGTAAATTTTATTTTATAGAATTTATTGTATAAATTGTATACCAATATTTTTTGAAAATAATTTTTAATTTTTATACATTTTGATGAATTATATAGCCTTATCGAACCAAATTGCTTTTCCATAGTAGTATTCCTCAGACTGATGCAAAAAATGTGTATAAATTGACAAAAACAGTAAATTACACAGACGTATTCAATAATACAGTGAAAAGGGATACAGTGGTGCATTTTTCAATCTTGTCAATTTTCAACTCGCAGGCTGTGGTTGATGCGTACAGGTAATTTATATAAATTTTATAATATATTAAATGATACTATATTACAACATGAAAATTATATAATTTTTTATTTCTTTTTTCTTGTAGTAAAATAGAACTTACTACGTTGACACACGTTTTTTTGTCCAATGAAAATACAACTCAAGCTGAAAACGAGCAAGAGGAGAATTATGCCATGTTGTTTGAAAAGCATGTGGACGTTTGGAAGAAGGTAAGTTTATAAAATTCGATTCTGAAAATTCTTAAAAGTATTGTTATTTTAAACCCTTTTTCGTCCTAATTTTATAAGTTTTATAAAGTTTCACTTTTCCCGTCAGCAATCACCATGGGGTGGTTAGGAAAAGTTCAGTCACTGGAAAAGCTGAACTTTTCTCTACATCACGCTAACATTTTACTATGAGACACTTTTCCAATACGAAGAAAAGTTGTATTTACTTGCTCTAGTTATCACTATTTGTACTGTCCGGGAGTTTATTTGTAAACGATTTTTAATATTTTTAAAATCTCATGGAATGGCCCATAAATAAACCAGACTAGGATAGTTTACCAATCAATTTAAGTAATTAATATTTATAATTTCAAAATTTCAAATTACGAGCAAAGCAATGATTAACTGCAACAATCGGTTTATCCCACAGTTGAGCCAAAACTCTCATCATTACTGCCACATCACATAGACTAGAAGCTGTTCCGGGTCCCCTGGAAAAGCATAAAACGTCAATTTGAAAAACTGAAACTTTGGCATCAACGAGAGCATTTTTTATTAATCGAATCAAATTTTTACTATGGTGTTCAGCGATAAAATGGGGGTAGTATCCTGTTTAGAAAAAACTGATAAAATGACATTAGTTTTTATTTATAATTCATAATTTACCTTGGTATGGCGGCGGAATAAACAATTTTCTCAAATCTGCCAAAATATTTCCTCCTCTCGTAATTCCCACTCCTAATGTATACCCACCTGCATCAACGCCGAGGGCACAGACCATTAATTGTTAATTTATAAAGTTTATTTTAAATGTAAATAAGGAATAAATTTCATAAAATTATGCAGCACGTGGTTATAATAAACTTTATTAAATTGTTTGCATTTTAAGATTGGTAAAATACAAAATGTTTTTATTTTAAAATTTAATGTTTGTTCAATTCCATGGTGTAACATCATAAAAAATTATTCTTCATGTTCAATACTTTCAGTCTACACTAAATATTTAACTAAATTTACTCTTATTTTATATCCATATAATTATTCTCCATTCATCTAAATAAGAAGAAATTTACAACAGAAAAATGTATATGACCAAATATATCCACACACTTGTTGTATTTATTTTGTTTTCAAGTTTAAATGGTCAAGATACTGGTAAAGCTGATGAGACTCCCAAGGTAGAAGAAAAAATTGTACCTGAAAGTACGACTGATGCGCCGACGACAACAACAACGGTAAAGCCAAAGCCTATTTTTGAAAAGACTGGATCATATGGGAAATGTAGTCTTGTGGAGCACTCTGAAACTGGAACATTTTTTCAAAATATCATCGGTAGCGAGTAAGTTTTTTTTAAACTTTTTAAAATATACTTTAAAAAATAACCTTTTTTTGTAGATATAAGACGGAGGATGGTAATCAACTAGTAAATATATGCGGCTCATTCCATAAAAATGTTGATGCGGCTTTAAGCTATGATGATAAGACTGCAGTTGTAATAAAAAATGACACTGTTATCATGTCTGGGGGACTCAAAAACGAAACGCATGTAGTGACCACTGGGAGTGATAATTTTATTTTTTTATTTTTTATTCAACATTCTTAGACATGATGCCCACAATTATTTTCCATGGAGGGAGCAAATGGGTAGGAGATGATTTGAAAAGATGCGGAAGTGACAAACAACAACAATCATTCATTGTTTTTATCTGTCCAACAATCAAATCGACCAATGTAATTTTTTAATTTATATTTTTCAAAAACTTTGCGTAATAGGCTTAATTCAGCTTATTACGCACGACATATACATTACTTGAAGCCAATTATAATGTTTAATATATCAATTTAATCAGCAAACGATGAATTTTATTAATATATAAACATTTAAAATAATTAAACAGATATTATTATCATTAATTGCAAATTACTGTATAAATATATTTTTATATATTCTACCTATCAGTAGAATTAAATATATTTATAAAACAATTAAAATTCTACAAAAAAATCTATCGAAATATTCTTGCTCATATAATTATATAATTATAATTACAAATTTTAAAGTTAATTTGTAGGTGAAAAATAATACACCGATTTTAATTATAAAACCAGGAATCTTAAATTTTTCAATGGCCGCGTAATTTTCTTTTAACAATTTATGCCGCAGCTATAATTAATGTATAGTAAACTTAAATTCGGAAGTATTTTTACACAATTATGCAAATCTGGCAGCCTTAATTAAATTGAAGTACATGATGTTAAATTAATATATATGATAGGTTAATTAAGATTTTGGGTCGACCGTTTTAATAATAAAGACTAATATGATATTAATATCATAAAATATATAATTTAAAATGTATTTATAAATATAATATCTGGGTTATAAAATTCATAATAAATCACGAGTAAAAAGGACATTTCTCAACCTTTATATTCCATAGCCCTGGTAGCAAAATAATTTGTTCTTTTGGTTAATAACTTTAAAAGTATTTATAACGGAAGTAAGCAACTCGAATACAACGTAAATTAGCGATAAATGATTTTATTAATTATGTCAAGTTAATTATAGTTTCAAGTTTTACATCACTTTCTTTTAACGTCAAAGTAAAAGGCAGCTGTTGAAATTCCAATATCATGTTCTCCCATTTGAACTCTCGCATATCCGTCAACTCCCCAAGATTGAGACCAAGAATTTTTAATGATCCAATACTTGATCCCGTTTTCCTCTCCATATCCAACCAGCAAAACACTGTGATCCAACGATGAGGGACTGGTTCCACAGGCACTAGTATTCAAAATTCCACTTTTATACATTCCAAACTCTTTACAACTAGCATCGATACTTATTGTTAGAGGGCCATACGTTAACAAGGCTTGTTTTACAGCCTCCTGGTCTCTAGACTTTACATATCCACAATTTTCTACAAATAGTGTTGATTTGATATTTTTGCACTTTCCATCTACACCCAAATAATTGCCATAATCCTGATGAGTAGAAAGTCCTCCGTTTCGTTTCATGTAATTACATGCGTTAATTTCCAAACCTCCATGACACCCCATATTGTCAAAGTCCCATGAACAATCGACCAATTGCTGTTCTGAAAAAATGACTCGTTCTGTGGTATTTAGAAAAAATGAACCTTCGAGAGCTCCCGTAGTTCCAAAACTCCAACAAGACCCACATGTAGCTTGGTCCTTGACTGGCATTACTGCGTCATGCTCTCTCCAATCAAACTCTTTCAGGTGATCTTGAATAGATTTGTTTGTTTTTGTTTTTTGTCCAGTTTTTAAAACTGGGTGGGCACTGCCAATTCCAAATGTGTCACTGTAATGATGAATATCTTGATGAAATAAACTCTGCATTTCTTCAAACTCTTTGTCTGTTGTTTTTGTCCTACATGATCCTCGATTTCCATTTGTGACGGACGGTAGAGCATTAAAACATTCATTTTTTGCATTTTCAAAAATGTCCTCATCAATCGAGTCCACCATCGTGAAATTGCTGAAAAAGTACTTGTAGTAGTCGTAATGTGATTGGTCGATAATGTTGTATCCGTAAATTTCAAACAAGAGTGGTTTTCCATCCTTGTAGTACAACTTGTAGTTGCTGATTCTCCCCGACAAATTTTCGTCAAATCCGTACACTTTAACGTGTCCATAATTTGGATCGTCTACTTCGTTAATGAACGTGTAGTTGTGTTTGTCAGAAGAAGGAACCAAGCTGTATAAATCCTCGTCATCGTAAGCAGTAAAGCACCTTCTTGTTTCGTTGATAGACTGAACAATGTTCATTGAGCCTCCTTTGTAAAAGAGTTTTTTAGCTAGTCCGCCATAGTATTCCATTAGACTGTAAGTGTTGTTGGAAAAATAGCCGACAAACGGCTCATGTATTCGTGCACCCGGGATTTCTAGATAGCCTTGAACGATGTAATTGTAGTTTTTGTGAGGTATTTCTTTTTATATAAAATATAATTTTATTTATTATATTTTATTACCATTCACATTGAAATGATGAAACCCAATATCGATCAATATCCCATTTTTAATGCTGTATTTATTATCTTTTGTCAAAACCAACCCGCAAGCAAATTGAGTCACGTGTGTAACTATCAATGCTAATAAGAGTGAGTATTTTGATGTGCGGAAATTCATTTTTATAATTTTTATAATTTTTATCAAATCAAATTGTAATTTACAATATAAACACGTGTTTGTTGTGGTTTCGGTTTGTTTAGATTTAAAAAAGTTTGTTTCAATTATTTCACATTGAGACTTTTTTTATGTTAGTTTATTTTAAATGGCTATTTTGCTTAGTTACGGCAGAGTAAAATGATAAACTGGCATATTGTTTAATGCGTATTTAAATTATTTGATGAGTGGTTGTGTTATTTTTACAATTTTACAATTTAAATTATATTTTTAAATTTAATTTTTTTAATTTTTTTAATTTTTATCGACTAGAAAAAAATGTTTTACGCCGGAGTTGTACGAATGGAAGATTGTTATCATTATTTTAAAATATACGACGAGAGAGCTTGTATGAAGCATGAAGTTGTTGGAATGAGTACTGGATGTGCCATGTTGATAACGTAATAAATTTTATTTTTTATTTATTATTTATTTAGTTTAATTTAATTTTTTTTGATTTTAGATTGTTGGTAATTGTGTTAATTTACATTCTCCTAACGGCTTTGAAATCGTTCATGTTTGACCATGCCATGTTTGTTGATTGGATGCTTTTTAACAATTTTCGTTTCATTGGATCTCTGATAGCGGTAATTTAATTTTTAATTATAAAATTGTAAACTTGTAAAATAATTTGTATTTTTAGGACGGAATTTTGTACATTTTCCCAGGGAAAGACAAAGACTCTTACAACTCGCATCCGGAAAATAACATTCACAACTTTGATGACATGGTAGATGATTTTGAACATAAATGATTATGTAGGAATTAATAAATATGATAATAAATACGTTTTATTTACAATAATTAACCGAAAACACTGATACAATACAATACAACAAATTTGAAAAAGCTGGTTTACATTTTTCACACAATTTCTAAATTGGCGAACGAGGTAAGTTAATAAATAATGTTATTAATTTCCTCCAGAGACTCTTCCTTCCGAATATTTGCGACTAGACTCGTCCCCGCATTTTCTTGCCTTTGCGCGGCGGTTTTGGAACCATACCTAAATTTTAAAATTTAATTAAACGTAATTTATTTAAAATCACAAATAAATATTACGATAATTACATATATTACAATGACGACACAAAATGGCGCGACTTTTTAGCCAATAAAATGCATTTTCATAACATACTAGGTAATATTTTTTTTAAATCGCATTCTGCGTTGCAAATTTGAATAATTTTTCACAATTTGTATTTATTAAAATTTAAATTAATGGCAAGTAGTGTACTTATGAATCTAAAGAGCCTTCGAAAGACTCTCGAGAAAATAATGGATTAAAATTGATTGGAAATTGACAATTGCATGAATTGCAATTACTTACAAAATATCGCATTAATGCCGGATTTCCGTCATTTAAAATTGAACGTTCAATATTGGTAAATTTAATTTACATAAACGATTATATTTTTATATTTTTAATATTTGCAGTTTGGAACAAGTAATTTAATTAATTAATTAATTTGACAAATTATTATATTTTATACATTTTATAAAGCAAAAATTATTCAACACGCAATGTATTTTTAAATTATATAATTTATATTGTAATCGATAATTACAAGGTTTAATTATAATTATACAACACTTATAAAGTCGTTGTAGTGTAAATGATCAATTAAGCATGTCGGATTAAATTAATAGACTCTGGTAATTTTATAATTATAATTAACAAATCTGGCAAATCTACGGGATAATATCTCACATGAAAAGTTTAAATTCGACCGGGGGGAGTAGCGCCTTTTTTAATCAATCAATACATCTTGATTAGAATTTTAATTTTTCAATAAGACTTTAAAATGTTTTCATTTAATTGCTTCCCATAGGAAACATGTTGAAATCTCGAGCACTGAATAGTTTATTGAGTAAATTTTCGAAATTGACAATTTCTAATCTTAATTCCTAAAGGCATTAATTATAATAATTATTCCAATTTATATTCAGTTGTCAATAATTAATATTGATCCATTTTATTGTATTATTACAACGTTAAAATTTTCATCTGCCCGGGCGCGCGGAATAATAATAAATTTTAATTGCCATCAAACAACTTGCGAAATTGACAATTTCAAATTGTTAATTATCGTGATATTAAATTGTGTCGTTATGTTGATAAATGAACAATAAAGATGATGAAAATATTTTTAAAATCTTTTTATCGTTCAATTTTCAAATTTTAACGTGAATTACCTGTATTCGTGCTTCACTGAGGTTGAGATCATTGGACAAACGCTCCCTCACTGAAACATCTGGATATGCCGACATTTTAAAAGTACTTTCAAGAGAATGTAGCTGAAAAGTGGAAAATGTCGTCCTCGCGCGACGAACCTTGTGACTTGATTCATCATTTTTAGAATTTCCAGAATTGTCCGTTTCATAGCTGACTCTTCCTTTTGGTCCCATGGAAGAGTAGAGCGGATTCTTTTCGTATATTGATTTTTTATCCGGTAACATGCTATTCATTGGATAATTGCTGAAAGGAAAAGAGTTGCCATCACCTCTTCCATTTTCCAAGATTGGTGCCACATTAGAGAAGGAATTATTTGGGGCAATATTAGAGAGACTCGAAGGCAAGTTATACGGGAAAAAGTTTTTTTCAATTGTAGGAGTGTTGCAAGTGATATTTAAAAAAGTTTTGTAGAATATCAGTTTCTGCATTTCGCTCGTCATTTGGTTGAGTTGTCCTTGAAATTGTGGCAAATTGTTAAAAATTTGACCGTACGCGTTTATGTCTCGGATAGCTGGTGTGACTGGTGTGTTGGATTTGGGAGATTTTGTTTTTTTGGCTGGAGATACGCCATTTTCTTGAGATTCAAGTTGAGATTTACCATTTGCTTTTTTAAAATCATCTTTACCCAAAATGCTGCTAATGGAAAACACTGATCTCTTTTTATTCTTGATTGATGAATCTGAAGCACTGAAAACGGGTGAAATTGTCAAATTGTCGGATTTTATGTCCATGTTGACATCCTTTGTAGGACTAGGTTTAATAGTTGGCATTTCCATTAAATAATGTCGAAAATGTACTCGTAGAAACTAAAAAAGTGTTAAAATTTTCTGAAATCTAGGATGATGTTATCGGTGGCAATTTTGTCGCAAAATGAAACTTTGAGATTTATTAAATGTGAATTGTGTGTTTTGAATGAATTGGATTAAATTGGTTTGGTCTGTCACTGTATTAAAATGGATTTCTAATGAATCGAATTGAGCTCACTGCAATTTAATTTATCTGTGCACTACGAGTATGTAATTGACAATTTGAAATGCTTTCAAAATTAAATTATAAAATACATACACAACACACACAAGTAATAATTAGTTGGGCCTAGCACAGTGAGAGACGTGGTGAATTATATTTGCAGTAGCATTATCTGGAATCAATTATATAATTGAAAAGATTTTAAATTTATGCGTGTAATTAATGTCAATGAATAAATCAACAGCTACAATTACATGGACTATAGAAGAGGCAGAGAGTAAGCTTGACTAGGATAGTTAATTTAATTTAATTAAATACAAAGCCACTAATTAAGCGCAGAATAAATTTAAATTAATCAATTTTAATCATACGTCTGCGTGTAGAGTGAGATGGTGCTCGGGTTTATTTGTACAATTATTACGGTTACTGAATTATAAGACTTATTGAAGAGCACGTTTTTAATTTTCGATAATGTTGGGTTGTAATTGTGCAATTAGTACACAAGTAATTGCTTTATTGTGACAGATTGGATTTTGCCTAGTATACAAATTATAATTATAAAATGAGATTTTCGAGTTGATGTTGAACGGGGGAAATGATTGATATCGATTGGTTTTTATTTGTGATGAAATTAATTTTAGAAATAAAAATAATATATTATATACCTAGAATTCTATAATGTAAAACGTTTACGACACAATTTTTCTTAATATTTAAATTAAATCCAGTTATGTCGTATATATTGGGCTACAAATCCAATTGGTCATGATTATAGACTTAAAATATAGGAGGATTTGTTTGCATAAAATATATTTAATTAAAATTATAATTACATATTAAAATTCAGCTGCTATTTTAAAATATAATGTAGGGTGATTAATAATTATATATTCAAATTAGTGCCACTAATGATTAGCTTAATCAATAATTAGCTTGATTAGTAGAACGTGAACAGTAAACTCAGTTGATCACGTTTAATATTTTAGAATGAAGTATATTTTTTATTTTTATTTTTAAAAATTGATAAATAGTAACTTACTAGATTTATATAATGTATAAATTTTATTATAATTATTTTAAAACTCGACTTTTTATCGATAAATCAATCATTAACTTAAAATTATGTAATGAACTTAAAAATTATTGAATTTCTGGATTGTAATTATAACCCTGCTTCCATCATATTTTGAATATATTACTAATCCGATACTTGTGCTGTTTTTGAGAAACCAATATCCAAAAAAATGTAAAATTTATAGTATTGCAACATGCTTGTACTGCAGTTTGTTTGTAACAGGAAATTGCCACTTTCATCAAAATTAACGATAAAATATTATTAAAAGAAAACAAAAATTACCTTTCTATAATTCTCTAATTGATATTAATAATCTCACAGCAAAACTAAAACCAAATTAAAGCAATAAAAAAGTAACAAATTTTTATGAAAAACACCATTGCACTTAGTACATTATAATTTACTCGTAAATTGACAATAGATTTTAATTAATTATTTATGGTCTATAAAATATGATTCTAATTACCCAAATTGCTGTCAAAAGTTTACTAAAAAATTGTACTTTAATGTTATCTACCTTTACAATTAAAAAACTGAAACCCATTAGTATTATAATTATAACGTGAAACAATACTGTAAAAACTTTTTACGTGTTCAAATATTTTGATCAACTCCATTGTAATTACTTTTTCAACATTTTTAGCATTGTAAAAAAATCTACATGTCCTGGTATTATTGCATTAAGGTTAATTGTATACATTTCAAATCAATCACATGTACAATTACAATTAATTTACAAAAAATAAATATATTTATAAATGATTAACAATTCATGATAATTATAATACAGTAACTGTTTCACGTGGTTCAGTTTGAGTTTCGACGATAATGGGTGTTTCATTCTTCTTTTTATCTTTTGGAACATATGTTTGTAACGGTCTGTAGTCTGGTCCGAAAAAGACGAGAAAAACGGGTAAAAATACTAATCCATGTAATCCTCCAAACACTACAATCCCCAGAAACATTCTAAAATAGTAAATTTGAAATATTTGCGACTTGGAAAAGGCCAAAACTCCTATTCCTACCAACTTTGTAAGTGTTATGCCACTAAATATACAACTTCCCATAACAATTGTTGCTTTTTTAGAACGTTCGAGGCGATTTTTTCCTTGTGTGGAAATGTACTTTCGAACTATATGAGAACAAAATTCGACAGAGATACCAATGGCCATTACTATATTGACTAGTGAAATGGCGTTCAAATCAATCGAAAGATAGTACATTTCTCCACACATACTGAGGATTATCATGAAAATTGTTACAATTACTGATATTGCGGCTTTAAGATCCAAACCTAGAAAAATGAGTTAAAATATGAATAACAAAATCATGATACAAAATTACCCATTAGAACAAAAGTACATATAAAGACGGAAATAATTGATAAAAAGACAATATACATGGCATCGTCCATAATAGTTGTATACTGTTCATAAAAAACGTAGAATATGCTACGAAATAATTATAAAAAATATAAACTTTTAAAGACTGTACCTGTATGGAAAAACAGATATGCTAATATTGGAATTTTTAAAAGACTGCGTCAGATTGGCACACAGCAACTTGCTACTTTCATACGCAGTTATATAATCTTCCGAGGTTTTTAATACTGAATGATAAGCCATTATATATGAAGATTGAGGGGTGCTGACTCCATTAAAATTTGATACTTCGACACTGTTTTTGTAAAGTGCTTTTCCGGGGATGGGACATTCTGTGGTAATATCCCAATTTAAAAAGGCGTCCAAAAATTCGGGAAATTTGTCGTTTAACATGGCATTGTTCAAATCACACTTTCTGCATTGGTCTAAAAATAAGAATATTTTACTCGTCAAAATTTACATTATTATAAAAAACTGGTAAAATAATTATAATATATAAATACTCGTTTTATATAGTTCATTTTCCAGTTTTTAATATTTATTAATCCAACAAAATTTACCTCTAGTTGTGGCATTGCAAACTTGAAAATCGTCATTCATTCTACAGCAATTGTCACTTCCCAACCATACAAAAAAGTTTCCTAACCAAGATTTGTTTGGGTTTGTAATGTATGAAACGTTTTTTAGTGACCCTGCATTATCCAACAGAGTATCGGCAGAGTGCAATGAACAATGTTTATCACCTTGATAGTCACATATTAACTGCGACAATTTTTTGTCCGAATAATTGACAGTTCCAGTATTATTAAAAACAAAATAAACTGGAGGTCCAACTTTGAATTTTGTTTGCATATCATTCAAATAAGAATAGACATGCGAGTCTGTTGGAACACCAACCTTTTGATCAAGCCCAATTTGAATAGAGGGCACCACCGATGCACAAATTATTGCCCATGAAGTAAACACAAAAATGACAGTATACACTACATACCTTGAAAAGAGAAATGGGGTGTAGTATTTTTCAAAAATATTATAAAGAAATCCTTTTTTGTTTTCCTCGTTATCCTCATTTTGATCGTTTCTGCATATTCTACAAAAACACAATTTATTGAAAATTGCATATCTTGATCGTCTTTCGTCGATACTCAAAATGCTTACAAAACAGGTAATTTGAAGGATAAAATTGATCAATATTGATAATCCAGCATAAAGAGAAAAAGTCCTTATAGCTGGCATTTCCAAGAGAGATCCAAGGAAAAAGGTTGTGGATTCAGATATACTCGTCAACAACATTGAAGGTCCAATAATGGACACTGCACGGGCGATATTTTTTTTAGTAGAGAGCTTGGCATCTCTGTTGTTTTGGTACGTTTGGATGAGAATAAAAATGTTGTCCACTCCAACAGCCAAGACTAGAAACGGTATTACCTCAATTATAATGAGGGTAGCGGGAAATCCGAGAAATCCATATAATCCGATTGAGGCGAAAACAGAAGACAAGACAACAATAATGCCACCGAGTCCCAACAGCACCTTAACGTCATATATTATAGTTTTCAAACTTTTTATGCGTCCTATAGTTAGCGTCACGTACAAAAACATTAAGAAATAACTAACTAGAATGGTGGTGACATCGGCGTGACTTTGACGAAGAAGTTCGTCCTCAATGGATCTTTCAGAGTTGAATGTGAAAGTTATGTGTTCGGATTTGAATAAAGTTAAGAGAGTGACATATTTTTCTTCCCACAATTTGACTTGCTAAATAAATATATTCAAGGTAAATTATTAAATTAAATAATTAACCTCAGTGTATTTCAGATTCAATTTGTTATTCATCAAGATGGTAATTATCAAGACAGTTGCATTTTCAATTTCCTTATCATATCCTCCAAAAGCGACTTGAGGGAGAACTGGTCCGCCATAACTAGCCATACAATTTGCATCGGAGGGCATATTAATACAATAATTTAAATTTGACAAATAATCGTTTCGTTTAATTTTTTGGGCATCATTTTGAAAGTATTCAGTTGGCGATAATATGAGACATTTTCCCGATATAGGTTTATTGCAGTATTTTTCAATTCCTTCAATTTCCTCAATTTCCCTTTGCAACCTTGACACTTCAAGCAATACGTCTTGTAAAAATATTGAACTGACCAATTTTCCGTCAAAGGGTATAAATGTTTGGTTTTTTGCGGAAATGATGACTTGTTCCGTTCGGTAAAAGGGGTTAAAATGTTTTTCAAAGTAATTTTTTTCCACTCTCGTGGTGCTTTTATCTGATGACCACAGTTCAACTGGGTCATTTGTCACTTTAAGACTTACCATTCCCCACGACATGACAATTATAAAAACTACGCTAAATAATATTGTTACAAATGGGAATGCTGCGCTAAAGTATCCAATTTGATAAAAGATGAAACTAAACACAAAATCGACTTTACACTTGATAAATAGAGAAACTCTGTCAAAATAAAAGCAACAACAATCAACAGGGGTGTGTATCCCTGGAGTCTTTGAATTGTTGACAATTTCTCCAGCTTCGTCTGTCGAATCTGTGGCTACGTAATTTTCTGAATTGATGCAGTCAACAGTAGCATGGAACGTTTTTTTGGCAAATAGGGATTTACACGACTTTGATAAACAGACTCCCATCCAAAAAAATAAAGTGTATGCAATAATGAAAATAAACGCCATTATAGACCCCAACAACATGTATCCGTCCAGTCCGAGAAGCAAAAATTGTTTTTTTTTGGGCAATTGTGGAAAGGTAGAGTCGCCACACGACTCTTTACACGACTTGCACCCACAAACGTTTTTACATGACTGGGATTTAAAGGACAACGATTTTGTAGCACTTTTGGATAATGTAATGTTGTAAGAAAGTGCAGAATCTTTATGGAGTCCCATGTGGTTAAAAAAATATTTTTCATTATTGTAGGCTTTATCATATTTGGCGCTACTGTCCATTATCAAAGAAATTACTGGCTGGAACATCATTGTAAAATACATGTCACGGATGGAATGTAATAGGTCAAAGCCACTCTTGTAAAAAATATCGATCGTGGCAGAGTCAACACATGATTGGTTGTTAATTTGTGAGACTGCATTGATGTGTAAAAAATCGCTATTGTTTGGATCGCACGTTATTCTACAGAGATAGTTAAGGTAGTTTTGGGCCATTTGAGGGCACGCGCTAAAGAGAAGATTCCGGATTTGAAACTCGTTTAGAGAGATTTTTGTAAATTGCTTATAAGAGCAGCATATTTTTGTATCTAATTGTTTGTAAAAAATACATGTTTTTAATTTGTTTACGATATTTAGAGTGTGTTACTTTTTATACAAGTATAAATTTGTTAATTGATAAAAAATGTTTTAAAAAAAATGTTTGTGTTAAGTTTCACTTTAATACCTCTTAATAACCATTTTGTAAGTTAATCTTCTAAAAGTCAAATATGAAAAAGGTAACAAACATGGAAGGCGATCATGGGGTACTGTTTTCACTAGTACAATCTCACTAATCCTCCATAAAAGGAGCATCTATGGACGCGTGGCAAGGTCGAAACCTTCACTCCGACCTTATAATAAAAGATTGAGACTTGATTATGCTTTAAAACACGTGGATAAACCATTAGATATTTGGAAGAGGGTGATTTGGTCTGATGAAACAAAAATAGAGTTATTTGGACACAATTATAATAAATATGTATGGCGAAAATCCAATACCGAATTTGATGAAAAAAACACAAAACCCACGGTAAAGTTTGGAGATGGAAGTATCATGCTTTGGGTATGCTTTTCCTTCTATGGACCCGGACGATTGGTAAAGGTGGAGGGCCTCATGAATGCCGCAAAATACATGGACATTTTGGCATTGCATTTGTGGGAAACTGCGGGGGATATGAATATTTTGGATAATTTCATATTCCATCAGGATAATGATTCTAAACATACAGCCAAAAAAACAAAAACATTTTTCGAACAAAGTGGATTAAATGTCTTAGAATGGCCGTCTCAATCACCTGATTTAAATCCCATTGAACATTTGTGAACAGATTTGAAAAAAGCGGTGAGTCCCAGAAAGCCTTCCAATCTTACAGAATTACTCATTTACTTCAAGGAAGAATGGGAGAAAATTCCAATTCAAAGAATGGAATCTCTCATCAATACATATGTAGATAGATTAAAGGCTGTTATAAAGTGTAAAGGTGGTTTAACTAAATATTAATAATTATTTTCTAAAGTGTACGATTACTTTTGCAACACTATTTAATAGTGAATTTTTTTTAATTGTATTGTTAATTACTTATCTATGATATATAAAGATGTTATCATGTACATTATACATATTCATCTTATTTTTTTTTATCTGTTTTCAAAAAAAATGGGTTTAGAATCTTATTTTGTTCAAAACTAGTGTTTTTGTGACTGTACGATAGGGTGTCCACCATGTTAGAATTAGGAAAAGTATTTTTTACAGTGTGTCCCACTTTTAATTAATAACGTGACATTTAAAATTTAAAATTGTTCTGATAAACCTCGCCGTTTATGATTTGAAATATTTTCTAAAATAAAATTGAATAAAGTTATGTTTATTTTAAAGAGCGAGCATTAGGAATGATGAATTTAATGAGAAGCTCAGTTAAATCTGATGAAAAGCTAGAATTAAAACTAATGACTAAATTTAATAATTATGTATGATTTAAAATTAAAATAATGTATAAAATAAATTATTTAAATTTAATTTTAATCTTTTAAGTTATTTTTACAATGTGTTTCTTTGGCTACTATTTATAGATAAATATCTAAAAAAAATTTCACCAAGGCTGATAATGATTCTTACTTCGTAACTAGGTAATATTTCGCCTTCATATCTATATCATATTAAAGAGCGAAATCGGGACTACAGCACAGGTATCTTCGTCGTTGTTATTTATTTTTCTATTTTTTGAAAATTCACATCGTTTAGATCCAAAAATTGAAAAAATTGTATTTTTGTAAAAAATACTACAACATTATTGCTAATAAAATTTATATTTATTTATACACGGCATTAATAGCCGTTTCATTTGAAAGGTATGTATTTTACAATTTGAATTAAATAAAAGTCTACCTTTTTCGTTGCCTAGTTACAGTTATATGGTTATAATACTGAAGTCTAAATTTAAAAAATGATGATTTAACAATATTGCGAAAAGTATAAATGATACAAACAAACAAAGCACTTTACGTGAATCAGTGTATAACACTTCGTAAGGTCATTATTTCAATTCTACGAATACTTGAAATTTTAAATTTAATTAACAATATAGTAAATAATCATAATTTCCATAGTAAATTCAATTATAAACAAAGATGCACAGGTCGGTAAGGTTATATTCAAGAATTCGAATAAAAATTTTGTATACATTATGTTTGTGTAAAAATGGGAGTTCTATGCAAAAATACTTTTTAAATTTCGAAAATTTTTTAAAAAGTGGACACCCTATTAGTTACCTTTTGATTATTAGGTATTAACATTAATCACTGCAATGGTGTTTTTGCTATGATCTTCAAAAATAGATCTGTTAAAAAAAGTAAAACTTTCAACGCCAGAAAACGATACATATATTACCTACCGTTACTCATTAAACACTCTTCAGAGTGTATACTTTAGCCATTTAATATAAATGTATCAATATCTTTTTGTATCAGTATCAAAAATAACTTATACGTTAAGATTCTTTGTATTCATTTACGATACAGTAAAAGCATCTACTGGTTAAAACTGCGAAAATTTTGACGTCTATTTTTGGAGAAAAAAAAAGTTTACTAAACCAATGAATCGTACAAAATGTTAACTTTAAAAAAACAAAAAAATAGTTTCTGAGAATTTTGTTTATTACATAGTGGTCACCAACTTACAGAATAATTTTAATATTTTAATTTAAAATTTAATTTGTCGAAATAATGAAAAAAATTAGATTTCTGGTAAAAACTATACAAAAATATGTTGGTTTGAAAAATTTTCGTTTTCTAGTTTTAGAGAAAATCATGGTCAAACAAATAAACTATAACTAACTTTTTATTTATAAAACAAACCTTGTTTTTATTATAACGTTACGAGAATGTCTTAAATATCTTAAAAATATAAAGTGATTGAAATAAACTAAACACACCATGCGAATCAGCATTCTTTGCTTTAAATATCAGAAAAAAAATTTGATTTTGTTATTATTATAATGTTTATTTAGTAAATGATAGTCTGTTTGATAAACGTATAATTTCTTTTTTTAATACATTTTAAATGTCTAAATTTTGTTTTTTAGGAAGAGGTAATTTACAAATTTAATAATAACTTTATAACAATATAATATATTTTATAAAATATTATTGTAGGTGGTAGCGGTAGTAGGCGTAATAATTATGTTTAATTTTAAATTTCATTCTCTTTATCAAAAAAATTATCAGTTGAATTATAAATTTAGGATATAAGAAAAGAGAAGAATTAGATAAACGTATAATTTCGTTTTTTAAAAATATATTTTAAACGCATAAATATATAATTTTTAGGAAGAGGTAATTGAGAAATTTATTAATAACTTTAATATATTATAATATATAAAATATAATTTTAGGTGGTAGAGCTGGTTCCAGTCGTAATAATTATCTTTAATTTTAAATTTTTCTGAATCATATTTGAATTTTAAATTCAGGGTTTAAAAGAAACGAGTTAAATAGTGGTATATTAAAGTTACATTTTAAAAATAATAATATTTTTTAAAGAGACACGTGACGAGCATAGAAACACACTTTTAAATATAAAACAAATAATTCTTAATAAAGAGATGGCTGTTTTACACAAGTATATTTTGCTAAGATACTTTCTCGCCCAGGTAAATTTGAAAAAATAAATATACATTATAACAATTTAAACAGACATTTTTCCTAGATGATATAATTTTCTGAATGAGAAATTCCGATATTAAAAAAGAACCAAGATGCTTCTAAATTAAAAATATAAAATAATTAATAATTTAATATAGACGTATATCATTGTTTAAATTAAAATAAATATTAAAAATAAAAATAAAATTTTGACATTTTCTAGATATAAAATCAGTATTTTTGTAAATATTTAGGTTCAGTTTATGTTGAAACAATATTCTGTAATTGATAATTATAATTATCAATATATTATCAATATTATTTACTATTATTTTCAACATAAAGGTCAAGGCTTTTTAAAATAGTGAATTTTAAGTAGTTTTTATTACATTTTGTTGATTATTGTGTTACATTTGTATCAATATTGGTGTCGTATTTACTAAAATTCGTAATATATACTTTTAATGTCTATAGGTTTTCATTTAATTCGTTAATTTTATAAATATTGTTATTTAAAAAAAAATTTAAATGAAGTGTTTCGTTGTTTTTTCAAGTCTTTTGATTGTTTTGTTGGTTAATGGAGATGGTTCCATTTTGCTTCCTGAGCTGACTATGAGTATATTTTTCGTTTTTCATAATTATTTTTTATAAAATTATAATTTATTTATTTTTAAGGGGGAAGTAAAAGAATGTTGAGTTATTATGACCGTAAGTTAGAATGGATAAAATTAACATTTAAAAATTTTTATAAAAATAACTAAACGAATATTAAAGTTTACGAATTAAACTGTATAAAATTCACTAAGAATGTAACAATAATGAATTAATTAGCGGTACCTAACGTGGTACTTGACGACAACAGCGATTATAGCCAATTGGATGAAATTAATAGTTTTGGTAAATTATATTATCATTAATTTTATTTTTATTCAAAAAATGAACCTTAGATAACGATGGTACAACGCCAAAAATACCAAAACCATTAACAGACAATTCATTTGGAACTAGATCCAATTCTAAACCACGTGCGTATTAATTATTTAAATTAGTATACAAAAATTGAATAGTAAAATTAATTAGATTATGGCCTTTTGAGTAGATCACAGTCCAATTTAGAAAAAAATACAGGCAGAAACACCAACAGAGCACCACTATCACAAATAAGAAATATATTATTAAACAAAGAAATGAAACTTTTGCACAAATATATTCTCCTGAGATATTACTTGTCGATGGTAATTTAAATTAATTTTTAATATATTTTATGCTTTATTTAGATCATTTAAAAGATTCAAAATTTAAACATAAAGATTAATTATAATTATAAGACGATAAAATAATGAATTAAAATAAATAAAAACATAAAATAAAATTAATATCAACTATGGAATAAAATTAATATCAAATTTTTAAGGATTAAACACGTTAAATTTTTAAATGGTGTGAAAAAACCATATTAATTACAAATTAATGGTATTATTATAATCTTTATAACGTTTTAAATGATCAACTATTTATATTAAATTGACATTATTTGCTATTAAATGTTATAAATGCTTTTAGAAAATATAAAAATAAATATTATTTATTAACATTATAAAAATTCTTATAATGAATTCACTCTGTGTCGTTTTCGTCAGTTTGTTTGTTTTAATGGTTGTCAATATTTCACAAGGGGAAGGTAATTTTTATATTAATATTAATATTAATTTTAAAAAAAAATTTTATTTAGATGCCAGCGATAACTCATGGGAAAAACGTAATATAAATTGCTATATATTATTACATAAATAAATTCTAATGATACGTATTAAGGTGTGAATTTTTATCTTTTTTACTTTTTGATCAATAACAGATTTACTTGAACAATTGAAACATTTCAAAATTTACAGTGAATAAAAAATGTTCTAAATTTTTTCACTTTAATAAATTGTTAATTATAAATTAATCAATGATAAATTATCATAATATTATTATTAATATTTATTATTACAGGATTTTTGAAGCAAATGTATAAGAGCGGTCCAGGTAGGTATAAATATTGTAAATTTATGCGATAATAGAAATAAAAATAAAAATAGAAAATAAAATATAAAATATATATAATTGTAGTATCGAAAAATACTGGAGCAATAAACAACGGCGCCAATATTAAAAGTATTCAAATAATTTTAAAAATTTAAAAATTATATTTAAATATAATTTATTTAATTTAGAAAGATTTTCCAACAATTATAATTATAATTATAATGTTATTGAACAGATGAAGAAGGTTGCTTTTAACGAAAAGTTGCTAGATTTAGACAAGTTTAATGTATTGGACGTAATTTTGTCCAAATTTGATGAATAGTTAGAAATATATTGGTTAAAATACATTAGATTTTAGATTTTAAATTTTAAATAAATGTTATGGAATTTATTACATCTATTTATTTCTTTTTTTCATAATGACCATTTTTCTCACTTTGTTGGAAGTCTTCTGTTCTTAATTTGCTGTATTTGTTTTCCATGAAGTTTGTACGCCTTAAAATACTAAAAAACCTCATACAGTTTAAAATTAAAACTACATATTTATTTGTAACATTTACAAAAATATATATATTTGAATATTGAGGTGGTGCCATAATTGTTAATCTTGCGGGAGGATTCTCACCTCCGCTGCCGAGTAAACTTTCGAGTGCTAGGTCTTTCATATCTTAATATCTAAAAAAATAATTAAAATTAAAAACATTTTTAAAAATTACTTTTCCACCATTCTGCAACTCTATAAATTCGGAAGGGGTCGGTTTTGCTGCAATCTTTCTTCTTTTGATATCTGATCCATTAATGGTCACTTTTAGGTCACACTGACTGCTTGGAGTAAGATTGTTATTAGGTTCTTCAATCGAACCTATAACAGATGCGCTACTGACTTCCAAGTTGGAATTGATTCCATTGATTTTATATTTGACAGAGATTGCAGCACGTTTTTCAACATTGGGCTTTACGTCATTATTCGCAATCTTGGCACCATTACAAACAGCAGATTCTTCTGTAGATTCAGTACGAACCGAGTTGGCTTCACTGCTCGCAATATCAGAGTCAATCTCCATTTTTTGAGAAATGGAAGCCATAGTAGGTAAGCTAGTTGTTATAGCCAAGGCACTTTTTAAAGCGGGGGCGTGTAGTCTGCTTTTCTGGAGATCTTTTCCAAAATTTAAAAAGGAATTGGAAACTTTTGGTAGAATGGGTTGATATAAATGACAATTTTGTATGATTTTTGTTTTTACATTTTGATAATCGACAAGTTGTGCAGCAGATATAACATTTTCCTGTCCGATAGATGTTTTAGGTAGAATTCTCCTAGGTCTACTTCTAACGGGACCTTGTTCCGAATTTTTACTTTCACTAGTTAAAGAAGAATTATAAATCTGTGTGCCTTCCGCTAAATTGTCGAAATAGCTTTGAAAGTTAACAATCTTATTCCCTTCGCTGTTGCAATAATTGAGAAAGAAAGAATTTTGTCCCACAACCTGGCTATTTACACCGATATTTGCAAATTGATGATAGAGAGTAAGGGCTGCCGTATCACCCAATTGATGGTCAAAATTATCTTGTAAAATGACTGGACTGTTTCCATTCAAAGTGGTATTTTGAGTAAGCAATGCAATGCTGTTTGTATTAACGATTCCATTTACCGGGATTCCGTCGAGGTTGATACCAGTCTCGTCAAATGGGATAGTTTCTTCTTCTGTACATGTTGTTGTAGATGAACGGGCGGATTCAACCGATTCTTCAATTTGATAAGTCACAACAGGGCTTTTGATGGGGGTAACGTTACGTTTATACGACCCTTTATTCTTAGTGAAAAATGAAGTTTTACTGCGACGTTTCTTTTTAAATCGGCTGCTAAGAATGTTAAAAATGAAAAATATAAAATACTTTTTAAAATATTTATAAAATACCCCATATTGCTGACGAGCTTTGGTTTTGCCTTAATATCAAACTCACTACACCCCACAATCTCTGGAAAAGGGTTATACCTATTCTCATAATCCAGTAAATACTTGATGTAGAAATCTCGAGCCACATCAGGGTTCATTGCATTCTTTATCAAATCGTTTTTGAGATCCTTGCTCATTCGCGCCCAACCTAGAGATTGATTCATTTTTTGAAAACCTCCTTCACTCAAAACGTAATTGTAAACAACTTTTAAACTGCATTTTCCACACGTAATGGGCAATCTTCTAGGGATAGTCTTTCCTTTTTCTCTAAAAATGTCGAGTATATCCCTCTCGAAAACTTCCTCGTCCTTTTTTAAAATCAACTTGTTCATATTCTGAACAACAGGAGGAGAGTCCTTCTTATCATAAATGTATGAATCATACTTTGTTGATTTCGCATTCCGGCGGCTTCTTAGTCCATACGTTTTGCTGTAGCAAGTCCAAATTTTTTGAATCTCAGGATCCGCACACAACTCGTCACAACAGTAAATACGCAAACTACAACCAGGTAATCTTTTTATCAAGTGCTGAGGGAAAGGAATGTTGAATTTTAGGTTAGATTGTTGATGACTAATGAGATTTGTGAAGGTTGTTTTGGAAACGATCATGGGATATTGGCTTTTTGAACTTTCGTCCGATTCATTCTCGTTTGATAGATGAGCATCAATGAAAAACCCTCCTTGCATTTTCACCTCGCTTTCGGGCGCGTAAAATGAGATGAACGTGTCATAATCAAAAGTTAAATCGTTCAAAAATTGATAAACGTGGTTCTAAAATAGAGAAAATTTACAAAGTTTATAAAATAATGATATTTTTAAATTTAAATTTAAAAACTTGAAAATTCATTTTTGAATAATTTTGATGACATGGAAATGGAAAATTGTGAAAATAAAGTTGGGCGAAAATAAATAAACACGTGACATGACAACATTTTAATTTATTTAAAATAAATTATTTTTAATTTATTTTATAAAAAAACAAAGGCTAATTAATTTTACTAATTTATATTTCGGCATTAAATATAAATTTAAATCGGATTATAATTATAGATGCTAATTAAGTCTTAATCCTCTAATTAGTTATTATCAATTGACATAATATCAATCAAAATTTTAAAAGCAATGATGCATAAATTGTTATTTATATTTATATAAGTATTACCGTGCAGCCTTCTCCATTATCATTCCCCTTGCTTTTGTAAATAATAAACGTGAAAAAATAATCCGTTCCTCCCTCAATCTTGGTCCACATTTTAACCATTTTGCATATAAAACTACTTCCATTGAAATTCATAAAAAAATAGCTATTCCTTTTCATAATAAATACCGTGTTTAAAACCAACACAGAAATTTCCACGGAATCGAGACAAAATTGAGGCATGTCGCGAATTTAGACAAAGGCAAACTAAAAAGTAAATTATTTATCAGTTTGTAAAATCGCACGTAATTTAGGTAAAATTCATTGATGAATCGTTTATTATTTACACATCTGCAACATGAAACAATTTTACATTAAATGTTACTGAACGTGTACAGTACAATCAATCAATAAAATTCTGAAAAGACGCAATTTTGGAAAAAGTTTTTAAAAGTTTCAAAAAATACAAAAAACAAAATAAAGTTTATTTTTTAAATTTTAAAATTATATTATCATTGATTAAAAAGTTATAAAATTAGTTTATAAATAAAAATAAACTTAAAAAGACGACAATAAATATAAAAAACCAACATAAAACGTCCACTTTACAATACGGTTCTTATCATGAGCTTAATGAGATAATAAATTTATAGAAAACTCGTGTTTCCAAATAACTCAAATAAAACTAGAGTAAAATGTGAAACCTAGTGACTTTGCACTGAAATGCGTCCAATCAGAGATTATAAAAAACAACAAAGTTGGTTTAAAATTTATATTCACATCTCTGTCAATAAAATTTATTAAATATATGAAAATCTATGCGACATTGTCAATAAATTTCATTTTTTTCATAGAAAACATTATAAAATAATGATAAAACAAATTTTACCTATAAATAAAACATAAATTGATCCAACCTTTTAAATGAATTTACTTGTAAATTCCACACTATCAAAAACAGTAAATTACTACGCACAAATGTAAATAGGTTACCAGATAAGTTAATTTCTTATATATCTGTACGATTTGTACAAATTTAAAACGTAAAATGCCCCAGTTACAAAAGAGACGGGAATAATTTCAATAATTTTAAAAAATGGCAACACTGATGAGAATTGCTCATCATAACGTCCATATTATTATGTTGCCATGATAGTAACGTAAGAAATTGTGACCATAAAAGTTGCCATTTTATATTATAAAAGTTACAAATTTTATAAATTTTGAAAAAACTAAAAATTGCTTATTTTAAAATTTAAAATTTACATATTGAAAATAAATTATCAATTACTTGTAAATATCTCTTTCTTTTAACGAAAAACTCGTGGGATGTATATAAAATTTCAATTTACAACTTTGTAAAACACAATTGAATAAAACTTTACACTTGACAACAATAATGAAAATTTTCGTAAATGTGAATCATTGATACACAAATGAAAAGAATCAAAGTAACTATAGTGAATATTTTCACTGTCCAGTTGATTTGGATTAGTGGTACAGGCATTGCAGGTAATTAGTAATAATTTAAAATGTTTGGATATGCTAAATAATATCAGCCTGGTCAATAATGTTTAATTGGTGTGAATTTTTGAATTTGCAAGATTTTGGTTGTGAATGATTTAAAATAAATTAATCATGGACCACGATTCATGATTCATGGTTGATTAATTGTTTCGATCAATAATAATTAAAATTTTAATTGAAGCAGAATTATGATATGAAAAAAAGTGTTAAAAAATAGTTTATATTTTTGAAATAGAATTAGATTTTTTAAAAAAGTGGAATAAATTTCATAATAATGAAAAAACAGTGTTAAAAAATAGTTTATATTTTTGAAATAGAATCAGATTTAATAAAAAGTGGAATAAATTTCATCATAATGAAAAAAAATGTTAAAAAATTATTTATACTTTTTGATAATAATATAATATAAATTTTCAAATTTTCGACCTTTTTAAATTATCAATCATCTGGGACGAAAATTCAAGTCTTAAAATATTTCGCTTTCAGAAATTATCTCAAAACTTGTAATTTTTAAAATATCTTGTCGGCTACTTATATTATCGTCCAAATCTTTTGCAAAGATACAAGTTTTTAAAAACTAAAATTGCGAATTTTTGCTCAAAGCTTTGATAATTGATAATTTAAGCAATTTAGATAAAATTAGTGAAAATTTAAGAAAATTAAAATTATGTTTATCTAAAATTATTTATTTATTTTAAATGAATTTATACATTTAAATGTAAAGATATTAATATATAAATTATAAAATTGAAAAATGTATTATGATAAATATCCAAACCTGCTAGTTTAAAATGTGTCTATTTCCCTTCTAAGAATAAAATGCCAGGTGGACAAAGCAATGCTTACAATTTTATAATGGTGGTTACTTACTATACTTGACGACAGTTGTATGTGTTTTAACTCGTTGATTGTTGATATGTAAATTTCAAACAAAATAAAGATTTGTTTATTATAAATGAAATTTATTTGCTATCAAATTTTACTGCGCAGAAAAATTTCATCCAGAGCTGCTCAAATATAAAATTTAAATTAAAAATGTTGTAACAAAATGTTATTTTTTAGGATTCAAATTCAAATTCAAAGTATAAATTTATTTTATTTTTAAAAAAATTTTCAATATTTATTTTTTAAATTTTATAAATATTTTTTATATTAAATAACTACCATGGTAACTAACGATTAAATAAAAATAAAGTTGAATTACTGTTATCTGGACGGAAAATTGAAATTTAATTCCAAATTTTCAAATTTCCATTTACAATCAAAATAACCATTTTTCTAAATTTTAACAAATTAAAGTTTTATACTACATGTTTATTAAATTCAATTAATAAAAAATGGACAATACTTGCAGTAATGGTAAAAACTTGACGAAAAATGTCCCTCAAGAGAATTTGAAAGTTTCTTCGGGTATTATCAAGAATATCACATCAGAATTTCATCCTTATGCACAGCAAGGTAGTAAATAAGATTTTTTTAAAAATTTGTAAACATTTTTTTTAATTATTTTTTGAATTTTTCCTCAATAGCCCCACGTTTTATCTTTAAAAAAAACCCCGATTCGATCCAACAAAAAAGAAAGGAAAATGTTATCAAATATTGCATTATAAAAAATAAAAAAACGTTTGCTAATGCTAGCGAAAATCCAAACACTAACGTTCAACGTGTCACAGTCAATTTAAACAAGATTGACAGCCTCGTGAGCAAAAAAAGGTGAAAAAATATAAAAATTAATATTAAGTTTTAATTTTTAATTTTTTAGCTTACAATCTAAATTACCCCCCATCTCAAATCATAGGCGATCCGACAATTTGAAAAAATCCTGCAACTGCACTAGATCTCAATGCCTCAAATTGTACTGTGAGTGTTTTTCTTTTGGCGAATATTGCTGTCCTGAATGTAAATGCGACAATTGCCACAATAATAAAGATTTTGAATTAGAGAGGAACAAATGTGTCAGATTGTGTTTGTCGAGGAATCCAAACGCTTTTCAGTCAAAAATTACGAGAAATGTTTCCATAAAAAGAGCAGATATTAGGTTCAAAAGAGGGTGCAATTGTAAGAGGAGTGGGTGTTTGAAAAACTATTGCGAGTGTTTTGAAGTACAACAAATTAATTTTTTTTAAATTGATTCTGATGAAGAAACTTACACTGATTCATATGGTGTGCTTACTGTTTTTCAATTATTTTACGTTTTTGAGATAACTATGGATCATATATTTAAATAAATAAAGCTAATATAATTAACAAGCATTATTAGCTACAGAAAAATTACATTTTAATGTTTTAGGTGTATCATTTTATTATACAAATCTATTAAATATTTTTTATTTTTCATCCTCGCATGATTTAAATTATATTGTTAGTGTGTTCCTAGTGGTTCAAAGTGAGTGTATAATTTTAAAAAATTAATTTTTTTAGAAAGAGGTTTAGTGACACGTAACATGCATGTTTTTGATGTGTCAAATATGGCTCTTAAATTACCGATAACGCTTTTATAATTTTACTTTTTAACAAATCATATTCTTTATAACGTTTTAAATGGATAATATTATGTATGTGTTAATAATAAATAGGGCACTCTTTTTATTGACCTATAAAATGTGAAAAATTGACCATAAAAAAAATTTGATTACTATTTGTAACGTAAAAAATTACCTTAAAATTTATTATTATAAAATTTATTAAAAAATTTTAACTGACAGACAGGCTTGGATGAATCGAAGTTATAAAACAAGTATAAAATTAAAAATGACACTTTTATGTACTATTTATTTTTAAAGTTACATATTTTGTGACATTTTGTGACAAAAATTGTCTATCCTTTGTGAGAATTTTTCTTAACACACTAAACGACCTTTCAACAGTAGCTGACGTTGGTTGGCACAATTCCAGGAGACTGTATAAAAATGGTGAGACAGTTACATTTTTTCTTTTATTTATATCCGTAATACCGTTTTTACTTATTCTTAAATTTATATATTCCTTCAAATTACATATATCATCGGAAAAATTAAGGTTAAGAATATCGTAGTATGCCTCTTTTATTGTGTATTGTGTAGACTCTACATTTTCCATTAAGCTTAACAAACCACTATACTCGCATATAGACACTAACTCCGACATTACAACATTACTTTCAACACTTTCCTTTGCATTTTCCACAATGATGCCATCATCTTCAAAACTTCTAACAATTTCTTTTACTATTGGGAAATTTTTGCTGTAATACATTGCTGCACTTAACCAACTAAACCACCTTGTAACTATAGGTAACGGGGGTTGACCAATATCGTCGAATAAATCTCTACGTCGTTTGCATTTTACTGTGGCCGCTTTAACAGAGGCAATCAATGCATCAATACATTTAAATCTCGCTTTTATTTTCATGCAGCAGTTATGGACAAGATGTGCAACGCACGTGACGTGAAATAATTGAGGGTAAATGATATTCAACGTCTTAAATGCTAGGGTATTATAACGAGCTGCATCCGTCAATAACAAGTTAAATTTGTCCCTTTTTATATTTAATTTTCGAACAACATCATCTACAGATCTTACCATTTTGTCAGCAGTAAGGTTTTCTTCAAGAACTTCACAATTCAAAAAGTGTGTCTTGGTAGGTTCAGTCACGTCACCCACTAAAATGTTTAAATATTTATCACCATGTATATTTGACTCGTCCATTACAATAAAAATGTTTTTATCGCTCATTTTTTCTTTAACAGAAAAGATATTCTCTTCATATAAAGAATTAACATGTTTTCTTGCGGCTGTTTCTGAAGGTAAAGGATGTCCCATTTTGAGGAATAGTGTTTTCAATTTATGATTTTTTAATTTGTGCAGCGGTATGTTCGCAGATACAAAAGCGTCCACAATTTCTTCGTCAAGATTTTTGTCTCTTTTTGTGAACTTTAATGGGCTGCATTCTGCTATATTTACTAAATTGTTTACGTGCTTTTTCGTCGCTCTATGAGCTTGTACAAAAAACATTTTTTCATGTTTAACATCTATTTTACATACTTTACATGTGAGAGTATTTAAAGGAGACAAATAGAATTCATTGGGGTAGTCATTTACTATCGTCTTTATCTTTGTTACTTTGGAAATCGCGACTTTAGGCATGATAATTTACAAAAAGTTAATAAATTATTTATTATACACGTGTTGGTTTCAATATGAAAAAGAAATAAACATAAGTTATAATTATTTTCATGACTGTAAAAAATATTTCCTTGGTTACACATGATCGAATCAAAAATGTTATTATGTTAATGGTATTAAAATTAAAAAATGTTTAATTGACCCAAAAAATGAAAAATTGACTTTATTGACATTATTGACTTTATAACTCATTAATTAATCAACTAACTAATTAAAAAAATAGTATAAAATTATCAGTGATAAAAGCTGACTAATATATACAAAATTGACTTTATTGACAAAAAAGTGCCCTAATAATAAATCAAAAATTTGAAATTTATTAATTTTTCAAAATAATATAGTATTTACTATAAATTTTATAATAAAGACAGGACTACTAAAAAATATAAAAAAATAATGCATATTTTGGTCACTGAAACATAAAATGCCCTCTTCTCTTATATAAATATAATAAATTATTTACTTGATAAAAATAAATGTATTAATTTTTTTAAAAAAATTTAAAAAGTAAATTTGTTAGAATAACAAAACAAAATTTTATTTGCTAACCTATAGTCATAATCGATGGTAATACCACAAGAAATGTAATACAATTATAAAATGGACTTTATGCATTTACACTGAGGTAAATTGGTTGGTCCAAAAAATTATTTTTACTGAAAATATTTTATTAATTTTTATTAATATTTATGGACACATTTTGCTGAAGATAATTTTGTATAATATATTTCTTACATATAATTAGTTTTTACACATAGTATAACTTATAATTTGGATTAATAATTCAAATTAATAAATTTTTTAGGCGAATGCCATTTGCTCAGATACGTGCAAGTGTCAAGGTTGTTTTAATGTTGAAATATCAAAGCAAGTGCTCGAAAAGACTGTATGGGAGTTATCTCGAGATAACAAGTCGATTGGAAAATCCATCACCTCGTTTTCGCTCTTTAAAAGGTAAATTAAAAATTGTATGGAAATTATTTTTTTTTAGAAATGAAAATACTGGTCCTACAACAGCCCAGTTGAAAGAAAACGAGCTAAAAAATTTATTTTTGAAAAACAACCTTACAATTAACTACCGCCTCGAATGTGACCAACAAAACACTTTAAACTCTGAAAATACTGCAGAAATTATCCAGAAAAAAATCAAGGGAAATTTTGACAAGTGTCATCTTTTGAAAATTTTAGAATTGACTTTTAAAAATACCAAAAATTCAGTGAGTAAAAAAACCAACTATCCTTCAAATTCCTCCTCAGACACTAGTTTTCCTAGTTTTAAAAAGTTTAAAAATGGAAATGGGACATTATCTGTAGACCAAACTATTGATGACGTTGAAACTGAGTTTACTCGAGTCGATTTGATATCTGATGATGTAGTAAACGTTGCTGCTAAAATTTTGTTAAAAACGGCAATGGAAAGACAAGAAGTTGCTCAATCTGATGAAAGTTTTAATCAAAAGGATCATGCTACAATACTCTTTGAGAATAAATCGCCATCTCTAGAGACGAAACAAACGCCGTTGATTTTTAGTCCTACTAAAGTATCGAAAAGAACAGTTTTTGACAATAAAATTGATCAGCTTTTGAAAAAGGCGACCAAAAAGAACCAACAGATTTCGAGTATCCTCGAAGAACAAGACAGTGTCACATGTGTTATAAAACAGAGTGCTTTGATTCTTAATAGAATATTTAATTTTAATCGTGATAAGGTTTAACTATAATTATTATTATAAATATTTTGTATCAGTTCAACTTGATGTAGCGAATAAATTTTGTTTTGTTTATTCAAGGTTTAATTTACAATAGTTTTGAAATTTTATTTTACAATATTTATTAATTTTAAATAAAATTTAATATGCAAGTTACAGGAATCGACAATGACCGACAAGTTAAATTTTTCAGTTTTCTAACCAATAAAGACTTTTACTTTGTCTTGTTTATGGGCTTATTTTTTTGCATAGTATCTGGTAGATTATATATTTTTTCATTTTTTTAAAAAAGACATTTTATTTTATTATAATAATTATTCATAGGTGGCGTTTATAATCTTACCAAACAACCTACCATGTTTGGCCAATATCGCGGCCCAGATGGTCAAGTTTACGTTCATTTTTTCATGAGAGGGTCGCAGAATAACCAATATGCTCTCGAAGGATTTTTTATGGGATTTATGTACGTTTTAGGGTCTATAGGACTCATTATATTGTCCAGAATGGATCCCAAGAATTCTCCAATTGGTTGTATTTTTGTTACGGTAGTAGCGTTTTATATTGTTAAAATTTGTTCGTCAATAAAAATGCAAGGATGATCAAATAGGTTTAAAAATGAAAATGTTTGGATAAAAAGTATAAATTTCATGAAATAAATCATCAAAAAATATATTGAAAAAATTTTAATAAATAGTAAATTTCACAAAATATTATCCTGTATAAACAAAGTTCGATTTTTGTTGAAATTAAATTTGCACGAAATGAAAAAAATCTTTCTACATCGAAACGATACAAACATAAATGACGCCATTTACATAAAGTGGAGCTCTATAAAAAATCGTATGACAGAAATTATATCCACTAGAAAAGACTTGTAATTTACAAGTTGTTAAATTAATCAATTTCCTATTAATTAAAAAAATTAAAATTTAGCCCCATTCTAAAATACTCCCAATATGGCACAGCCGCATTATTAACATTAAACACTCTAACTTTTTGCACCCATCATAGAAGATCATTAAACCTCCTTACACTATATCGAAAATCAACAATCGCTTTATGCATAACCTCTACTTTGGTTGTGGTTCCATTTGTCGACAATTTAAAATGGAAAAGTGTCAAACACTTTAACTTTGAAACTAAGAAATTTACGCGATCTCATTTATACGGACCTCTTGCTCTGTCAAGTTTAACCATATACCCGGTTATATCTTCATATATAATTAATTTTTCAGTGGCTAAGCTCTTATACACAAACAAGTGTCCTCCGATAGGTGAAATTAAAAAAGTTGGACAATTTTTGATAAATTCGGGAATGAAATCTGTATCGAAGAGTATGGTGTTTTTGGTGCCCGTTTATGTTTTAGTTTTGATGTGTGTACTGTGGAAAATGAGGAGAGAAGTTGATGTACTATATGAAAATACATTTGAAAATTATTAACGAAAAATATTATTTGATTATATTTATAATAATTTTAATTAAAATTATTATTTTTGTACAACTTACTATAGTTTTAATAAGGTTTTTGAATCGAAACCAATGGCTGCTGTCAATAATCTATATAATCTACGTTAAATTTACTTTTAATTTTTAAAAAAGCTTTATATATATATACATAAATAAGTTTAACGTTAACAATAAATGATCTTGATGTATTGCCCGAAATTTATAACATGTTTCGTTTTTGTCATTTTTGCGACATTGGCCAGTAGATCGTGGTGTTGTAAATCAAATAATGAAAAAACTATTCACTTAGTTTGCCACACACACGATGACCCCGGATGGTTGAGATCATTAGATGATTACTATTATGGTGTTGATGGAATTTTTAACTCGTATAGTGTAGAGTTTATTCTCGATGGAGTGTATAAAATGCTGATCGATGATGTCAATTTTGTATTTATCTATTCAGAAATGGTTTATTTTCAAAAGTGGTGGGATCAACAAACGAATAACACAAGGACTAATGTTAAACGATTTGTGGAAGAAGGCAGATTGTCCTTCATAGGAGGCGGTTGGGTTATGAATGACGAAGCTGCATCTTATTACAGTGATGTTATTGATCAAATGAGTCTAGGTCGATGGATTATAAAGGAGCTGTTTGGGGTAGAATATGTACCTGATATAGCATGGCAAATTGACCCGTTTGGGCATTCGTTGACAAGTGTTGATATTTTTTCAATGGTAATTTGATTAAAAAGTATAAATTTCACGAAAAAAGTCATGAAATGTGTTTAAAATTGAAAATATTTGAATAAAAAGTATAAATTTCACGAAATAAATAATCAAATATATAGATGAATATGAAAAATATTTTCATCTGGCGAATATCTACAAAAGAAGAAATTGAACGTTGGGATAATAAAGAGCTAGAATTCATTTGGGAAAATGAAGGTCTGCATTTTAAGATTATTTGTTTTTTTTCCAAAAAATTATTAATAATATTAAATATAATTTTAATTTTAAAAACTAGCCACTGGTCGAAGTCTAATTACTCATTACTTGAAAGACTCATACACTTCTAGATTTGAGTTTAATTTTGTAGCTTCTCCCTCCATTGTGGTGATTTTTTTATCCTTGAAAAATGAAACTTAAAATTTTTATAAATTTTATATAGGATGATGTAAATTCTTCGAGCTATAATTTACGCGAAAAAATTGACTTTTTTACAAACTACACCCGAGAAATGGTATCAAAATTCTAAAATTATTTTTTTTAATTTTAATTTAAAATCTTTTAGCTTCATCACAGCATATCTGACAGAATAGTGATACCTATGGGAGGAGACTTTGCTTTTGAAAACACGTATAAAATGTTTACTAATATTAAGAAATTGGTTAAATATTCTAATATTCGGGTAATTTTAAATTCTATTTATATTATATTATGATAAATAAATTAAAATAATTATCATTATAATTGTGTTTATTTTTTATAAGTCAAAAGAGAACAATTGGAATATAAATTATGTAATTTCCAACCCACAACAGTATATCACAAATCAAAACACCAGAAAATTTTTAAAGAGGCATGGTGACACTTTTCCACTCGTTGAAACTGTAAAAGGTCCTTGGACAGGGTATTACACGTCCAGACCGGATTTAAAGCGGGCAATTCGCAGATTATCGTCTTTATATAGGGTTTATTTTTAATATTAAAAAAGATAATTGAAAAAAAATCGTAAAAATCAACATTTTTGCCATTTAGGAAATTGGAATTTTGGAAGCTCTAACTAGTTTAGAAAAATGGTTTTTTTTGACCACTAGTGAGAGTAAAATAATTAAAGAATGTTTACAAAATATGGTGGAAACTCTGTCGCTTTTACAGCACCACGATGCAGTCACGTACTTTGATTATTTAAATTATATAACATTTTTTTAAAAACAAAATTTAAAATTGAATTTTTTTTAAAAATAAAAATATCTATTTATGTAACATTTAGAGGTACATGTGTGGACAAAACGTATCGTGATTACATGCTACGATACAACAAGTCAATGTATAAAGCTAAAATTGCACAAAACTCAATTTTGAGCTCATATACAGATATAAAAGTGAAGTTTATTGAATGTGGCTTGTATACTATCTATGAGGTGATAAAATTGGGGGGAAAAAAATTTTATTATTTATAAATTTTTCCCCAGATTACTACAATCTTCATTTTCAATAGTCTGTTGACATCTCAAGTCAGGAGATTGACGTTGGACTTGAAAACGAGAAAGGAGATTGGAATAACGGATTCAGACGGAAATAAAATTGATGTGATTTTTTTTTAAAATTTCATTTAAATTTTAAAAATGTAGTTTGGTATTTCTGAAATTTAAAATGTAACAATTTTATTTTAATTATAATTTTGTTTACTATGGATTTATTATTTTTTTCTTTTATATATTATTCAGTTTTTCATTGTTAATGATGGTCATCAAGGCAATAAAGTCACTTTTAAAGACGTTTTGGGTCCTCTGAGTGGCAAGTTTTACTATATAAAGTGTAATTTTTAAAATAAAAATATTATTAATTAATAATTATTAATAATAATTTAGTTGAAGGAATTTCAACATCTCACGCATCAGATATAAAATATAACGAAATTAAAAATGTGTCGACAAATAATATCAACAAAATTTGTAATTTGACAGAGAATTATCCCATTAATAAAATCATATGTCTTGATGGAGCTTATGTTTTTAGTGATGTTGGTTATTATGAACCGGACAATGGAAGTATATTAATTATAAATTTAAATTTGTAAATATTTTTTTTAGAATACCCTTCGGGTCATTACATTTTCAAGATAAAAAATGACACGTTCAACAGTCAAACAGGTACACCCCTTGTTGAACATAAAGAGGTTTATTTACATTTTTTAAATTAATTTTAAATGTTTTAAAATGGTTCTATTTGTTATATCATTTTTTATTAATTTTTGTAATTTTTAGTATGATAATGTTATACATTTTGATATAAAGTTTAACGATTGGATTAAACAGTCGATTATAATTGATACAGCTGTAGGAGAAGAATTTACTGTTGTTTGGAAAATAGGGAAAGTTCCAGTGGATGATGGGTGGACAAATTTTCATAATTTTTTAAAATTAATGTTATTTTTAGACTTGGTAAGGAAGTTTTCGTTAAGTATAAGATTCCTTTTTACGAAGAATCGAAAGTGTCTTATTTAAATTCATCGGCCAAATTTTATACTGATTCGAATGGCTTATTTTTCCATGAGAGGAGGTTTCATACATTTTAATTTTATAAATTTCACAATTTTAGGTATGATGAAAAATTACCGCTTGGAGAAAATCTCTATCCAGTTACGAGTGCAATTTCGATCAATGTAGTTTAAATTTTATTATATTTAATGTGAATTATATTAAATAAAGGCCAATAACTCAACCATGACAGTTATGCCCGATAGATCTGTAGGAGCCACTGTTAGGAGGGGGCATTTTGAAATATTAGTAATCATATTTTCAATTTTAAACTGATTTGATCGTTTATTGCGTGAAATTTATATTTTTTATACAAACCTTTTTAATTTTAAACTGATTTGATCGTTTATTGCGTGAAATTTATACTTTTTATTAGGTTCACAGATCTCTACTCGTTTTTGACAGTCTAGGAATCCAAGAACCTTTAATTGACAAATCCACAATAACAAGTATTATTTAATATATATTATAAAAAATAAAAATTATTAAAATTTAATTTATGATAAATTTTATCAATCTTTTAGCTACCCACACTATATCCTTCAAAACCCCTAAAAATGTGTTGAAATTGTCAAAAAACGTACACTCTCATAACCCTCCCATTTGCATGAAAGGGGTAGTCGGTTTTAAAACTCCAAAACCAACAAAAGTAAATTAATTTTAAAAAATAATAATTAATTGTATTTCTAGTATCACAAACTTTTAAAAAACAAATTACCAGAATGCATTCATCTACTAACCTACCGATTACTGAAAACTAGAGTCCTTTTAATAAGACTAGAATACATTTACGAATATAAAGAAGGAAACGTAACAATATGCCTTCAAGTAAAATATCATAATTTAAAATTTATAAATTTTATAAGTACTAATTATAATAATCCGTCGTTCAAAATATATCTTTTTTATTAGGAATTTATCAACGCCGATATATTATCAGTTACTCTTACAAGCCTCGATCACATTCAAGAAATTAAAAAGCTAAAACGTATACATTAGTTACATTTTTTTAGTTAAATAAATAATTATAATTTATAGCAACCTACTGTACTACAATCCAAGAAAAGGAGATTCAAACCGTATTAGTAGAATTTAATTAATTAATTAAATATTATTAAATAAATTAAATAGAGATAATTGTATAATCTATCATTGTTTCAAGTTTACTGATATTTGAAATACTTTCCAGCATATTCTGCGTCAGGTCCCAACTCTTCTTCAATTCTCAACAGTTGATTGTATTTAGACAATCGTTCGCTTCTACATGGAGCTCCAGTTTTTATCTAAAAATGAATTTTATTAAAAAAATAATTGATAAACTTTTTTTGCATTTAAAATATATATTATGATTAGCACAAGTCCACAACAATTTAAAGTAAATTTAATTGAAAATGAGCGATAACAAAATTTGATTTTACCATAATAAATTAAAAATGTTTTAAAAATATGTCAGTATTTTAAAACAAATTTACCTGTCCTGCAGCTAGTCCAACAACCAAATCGGCAATGAACGTATCTTCAGTTTCCCCACTTCTATGCGACACCATCACAGTCCACCCAGAACACATGGCGAGTTTAGCTGCATCTATAGATTCAGTAACAGATCCAATTTGATTTACTTTCAACAAGAGGCAGTTGCAAGCCTTTTTGTCGATGCCTGTCTGAACTCTTTCTGGATTAGTCACCAACAAATCATCTCTATATAAAAAAAATTAGTATAGATTAAAAGTTAAATGTATTTTATACACAAAGATTTACCCGACAATTTGAATAGGCAAATTTGCAGTCATGTGCGTCCATGCAGGCCAATCAGACTGTTCAAATCCATCTTCAATAGAAACAACCGGGTAGCTGTCTACAAAACCTTTGTAGATTTCAAAAAGCTTTTCCTTGGTCAACTATTTGTCGTATAAAAAATTTGTTTATAAAAAAATATACCTTTGACTCTTTAGAAGCGTTTTTATTTTTGAAATCCAAATTATATAAACCATCCTCGTAAAATTCTGAAGCTGCAATGTCCATTCCGATTTTTATCTTGTTTTCGAAACCAGCAGCCTTTATTGCTTCGTTTACGAGGTCCAAGGCTAAAATAATTGTTCAAATTTTAAAGTTTAATATTTTTGTTTATAAATTATAAATTATAATTATATATACCTTCTTCATTGGAATTAATATTAGGTGCAAAACCCCCTTCATCGCCTACATTGCAAGCTAAAGAATAAATTAAAATAAAACATGAAAAATAATTTTAAATTCTTCGTGTTATACCATCTTGACCATATTTCTTGGATATAATCTTTTTTAAATGATGATAAGTTTCAGATCCATATCGCATAGCTTCCTTGAAGGAAGGCGCTCCAACAGGCAATATCATAAATTCCTGCATGGCCAATTTGTTACCAGCGTGAGTTCCACCGTTTATGACTTTAAATTAAAATTTAAATATTATAATCATTTTCTATTTTCAGTTAAAAAAATCATATTAAAAAACAGTTATTAATAATTATTATAATAAATTATACCGTTGAAAGCTGGAACAGGTAGCATAATTTTAGCCGTATGTCCCAATTCGGCAATATACTTGTAGAGAGGAATTCCCTAGGATTATTTTATACAATTAAATAAATAATAAATAAATTTTAATTAATATTTTAATCACCTTTTTGGCCGCTCCAGCTCTACATACTGACAGAGATACACCTAGAATGCTATTGGCTCCCAGTAGTGCTATATTTATTTTTTAAATATATAAAATTTCCAATATAATTTATAAAGTTTGAAATTTGTAATATTCAAAATTACATTTATTTTTTGTCCCGTCCAATTTCTCAATCATGTACGTGTCAATTTCTTTTTGGTTAGTCACATCAAAATTCTAATAATAAATGTATACTTTTTATTCAAACATTTTTAATTATAAACACATTTGATCATTTGTTTTGTGAAATTTACATTTTTTATATAAAAAAAGTTTAAATAATTTTCAATACCATGCTAATCAAAGCTGGACCGATTACATTATTGACATTATCCACAGCTTTCTGAACACCTTTTCCATGATATTGATTCGTCTTGTCCCTCAATTCATGTGCTTCATATATCCCTGTCGAAGCTCCACTAGGAACGGCACTCCTAAAAAGACCATCCTTGGTCTTCAAATCCACTTCGACAGTTGGATTTCCTCTGCTATCAAAAATTTGCCTCGCCTTAATGGAAATAATGTCCCCAGTCATTTTTCAAAAATTTCAAAATATTTCACGTTTTTAAAATGACGAAAAGAATGAATGGATACAATAGCAAATAATACAAAAACAAATAATCTCAACCTCAATATTCAATGTCAAATATAATAAAGTATTATTTACCCTAAAATATATATATGGGGCACAAGTAATTAACAATGATAATTTAAAAATAAAGTTTAACTCGATTTGTTTTTATTCTTTATACAATTTTTAACTGAAAATTCAAAGTTTTTAAAATTTTTTTATGCATCTTCTGAAATCTCGCCTTCACTCACATGATCTACGGATTCAGTTTCAGAATTTATCAAGTTTGTTCCAGAAATAACTTTGACACAAGTATCTGCAAATTTAGTAAACAAAAAATCTTCAGAAAGCAACTTTTTCACTTGTCCAATTGGGTCCATACTTTCCACAATGGCAGAGAGGTTTTTTCGCAGAGTTGCATTTTTTAGCAAGTCTTCAATTTGATCGTTTCGATCCAGTTTTTTCAATTTTTCATTGTCAACTTTATATTCTCCAGTAATAAAACTATTTATACAATTTGAATTGTCAATTTCATTGTGCATTTCTTAAAAATATCATTAAATTAATTTAAAAAATATTTCATACCTTGATGTTGTTTATAACAATTTATTCCACAGCTAAATTTAATTTTTAATTTTTTTAATTAAATTATCTGTGATAAGAATGTTAAATCATGAATAAACAAATTACTATTTCAACAAACAAATCTTACACTTGTATTTGAAGTCACCTTCAAGACAAACCTCACATTTAAAATCCAAATTTTCAGTTTCCGACATACACGTGACAATTTAAAATAAAAACCCAGACAACACAAACAAACTTGTATTCACGTGTAAATTTTAAATTAAAAAAAATAATGCTAAGCTAGATTTAATTTAAGTTGCTATTGCACATTAAAATCTACAAGGTTAACTTAACCACCGAATCCATATAGAGTACGTCCCTGTCTCTTTAGAGCATAGACGACATCCATGGCAGTCACAGTCTTCCTTTTAGCGTGCTCCGTATAGGTAACAGCGTCTCGAATGACATTCTCCAGAAAAACCTTGAGTACTCCTCTAGTTTCTTCATAGATCAATCCAGAAATTCTCTTTACCCCACCTCTTCTCGCCAATCTTCGAATAGCAGGCTTCGTAATTCCTTGAATGTTATCTCTCAAAATTTTCCTGTGTCGTTTAGCGCCACCTTTTCCTAATCCTTTTCCTCCTTTTCCACGTCCAGACATGATTGTATGCTTTTTAACGAATAAAAGAATAGATGTAAATGAAGGCTTTAAAACTCGTGTGAATCAATTTATAAAATTGCCCGTTTATATTTAAATCTAAATATTCTGTAAATTATACAAAAACATGATTGGCTAAATTTATCTACAGAACCTAACGAAATAAACTTTTTTAATAGGTTCACTAGTATAAAAACTTTAGTTTTAAATAGACACTATTCTAATCTATAATTACATGGCGATTAGTGTTTGTATTGAAATTAATGTATACTGTTAATCCGAGAGATTAGCAAACATGGATACAATAAAAATAAACAACAATCACTGTGACAATAATTGATAACATTGGAGATTAATATTAAATTATTACCTTTTAAGCGACTTTACGGTTAACATTTATACATTTAAATTTTACAGTTTTGTTCGAAATGTAAATGCCTCCATTTTAATATGAACAAAATTCATATTCAACGATTAATAAGCAAGTTGGGTTGCACATGCGAGGCATTTTTGCTGCCGAGTATATAAGCAGCGATATGGATTAGCAACACAAATCCGTGTAATTGCTAATCATTTTTAAAACTTTTGCAAACTAACATCATACAACATGTCTGGACGTGGTAAATGAGGAAAATCTAAGGCTGGAACTAAATCCAAAAGCAGAAGCTCGAAAGCGGGTCTTCAGTTCCCTGTCGGACGAGTACATCGTCATTTGAGAAAGGGTAACTTTGCCTCTAGAGTTGGTGCCGGTGCACCAGTTTATCTCGCTGCAGTTATGGAATATTTGGCTGCTGAGGTTTTGGAATTGGCGGGTAATGCTGCCAGAGACAATAAAAAGTCTCGAATTATCCCAAGACATCTTCAATTGGCAATTCGAAATGACGAGGAATTGAGTAGACTTTTGAACAACATTACAATTGCTCAAGGAGGTGTATTGCCCAATATAAATGCGGTGCTTTTGCCTAAAAAGACTGGAAGCGCTGCTGCAGCGACAACAGAATAGATGTTTTTTTTATTCGTGTAAGTAATTAAATTAATTTCTATTTGAAGAAATTTTATTTATTGTAAAATATTTCTTTTTTTGTAATTTAACACTAATCTTAAATATTTTAATCTTTTTATAATTTGGTATTGTTTAATCGGATGTAATTGATAAGGTGGGTCAAGTGTTGTAACATTTGCTCTTGCGGATTTTGGATTATTTAAATTCACTTTTTAATACGATGGGAAATTTGAACATGAAATTGTTTGGCTTTTTATTTTTGTGTATTTTCCAATTGAAAGGTAAAAAATTTACCAAAATGTAACTAAATATATTTATTATTTAGCTGTTCCAGTTGCGCACAAGATAGATGATAGTCGTCATTCTATCCATCCTCGCGGTACACGACCTTTGAACCACCATTCTGTGCAACATGAGTTGAATTATCAAGTTCATGGACATGATGACTTGCATGATATGCATCACTTGAATCCTGAAAAGAATGTTTATCTGGGTAAAATGGAGGGTTCTACGGTTCCTACAAAATATACTGAAGCTTCTAGTTCAAATATTTCCGACGAGCATCATTCTGATTCTTTTTCGACACATAATAATCGAAATTCTATGAATAGTGTTGATCACCATTATTTTGCTGATCGAGACGATTACAATACTCACCATCATGATAAAAATCATTATCAGTATAATCGTTTGTACAATACCTATGATTATCACAAGTATAATAACATGCATAATGACTTTTTGTATAACCATTATATTCAATACCGACCACGGACTAGACCAAAATCACTATATTCATCGAAATTATCCTTCTGTCTATACAAAGCACAATTATATTACCCACGATCAAGGTGATTATCATGAACTTCATCGATATGTTCATACTCCCGTTTACCATAACCGAAGCTATTATCAAAATTTGTATAATGTGGTTGATTATCCCTTGGCTAGTTTTTATGACTAGGAATTTTTCCATAAAGTTGTGCCTGGTGAATATAATGTAGATTCGTTGGGGCATTATACGACTGATGGTGTTTATGATGGTAATGTACCCAAGATTCAGTTGGAAGATGTTCATCATCCAAGACATTATATGCAACATTCGAATAACTATTATGACGAAAGGCCTTATTACAATAATTATTAATGTATCAATTAATAAATATAATATATTATATTAGATGATAATGTTAGATTAAATTTATTAAACTTTCAAAATGAATTTTATTTACGTTAGTGATTATTTTTTAGTGCTGAAAGATACTAGCAAACTTAATTTTAAATCACTACAATTTTGTCGATGGTAACTTAATTCAGGCAAATTTATATTTCTTGCGTGATATCAACATTTTGTCTGCGAGAAAAATGCAAATATTTTCTCATTTTCACTATTGGATTATTTTTTAGACCTGTTCAAGTTGATGGGGGAGTCTTTGTTACATCATAATTTTGTTAATATTATTATCTTACTATGATATAATTAAAAATATAACCAAAAAAATTTGTAAATCGGACTAGTAGAACGTTATGAATGATTTAAAGATAGAATTTCAAAACATTCGAAAACGAATTTATAATATTGTTTATTATAAATAACTACTATTTTCATTTAACCATTCACCATAAACTTCACACAATTTTTATCAAAAAGGGTTAAATTTTACCTATTTTTTATTATTTCCAATATCATAAAAAATAAAACTATTTTTCGGAGCATGTTAACAAATCATGTAATATGAGTTATTCTGATTCTAAATAGTGGTTGTGCTTTTGCTTTTGCTAAATATAGAATTTAATTACAATATGTAGATTACATTTTAGATTATGGAATTCACATAAACATTGTAGAATTTATTAATCATTTATTATAATTTATATCACACTATCCAGTGAATTCACAATGGTCAAAATCAGGTAGCATTAATATAAAACTTTATTTTAATCGGTTTTGATGTAAACGTTATTTTTATTAATTGGTTAATCGCAACAAAAAAAATACAGTAATGATTATCATTAATTTTGTAATATTGTACAATATTTAAAATATTAAGAAGGAATTTCGAAACTAATTATACGAAATAAACACACCGTGCACCCTAACCAGCAACAATAATAATATTATGTACAAGTCCATAACTATAGCAATGAAAACAAAGAGATCAACGTTTCGTTTTAGGCTCCCAATACGGTTAATTATGGTTATTTACTCTTTAACATGTAACTAACAATAATAACTATAAACATTACATTATTATTATTTATTATCTTAAGATTGAGTAATATATAAAGTATGCCTTATTGTCCAAGCGGAGAAGAAGGTCCGACAGTCTCGTCGGTCCTTGGTCTTAAAGAACCCACTATATGTAGAGAAATTTAAAAATTTATTTATTAATGAATATTATATATAGACTTTCTATGTGAAGAAGCGGACAATTACTGCTGCCTCGTTTTCACTCGCTTTAGACTCTGTGATGCCGCAACAGGTGAGAATGTTTTAGACGTAAATATTCACGATCCTACACCACAGTCAGTGTTGCCTACCGATCATTATCCCAACAATGGAGAAATCTCGGCTGCATATTCGAGACTATCGAGGGTTTCAACTTCCTCAATAGGCGAATATGAGCAAATACCTTCATCACATAGCGGCTATTTTTCTCATGGAAGTAATGGTTTAAGTAGTTCTGATGGTATATCTGACAGGGAACGCAGAACCTTGGAGTCTATTGGAAGCGCTCCAGTTGATACCGTAGATACTATTCAGGTGGATAATCCTGAGAATGTCAGATTTGTTCGGTATTATTTTAAGCCTTCCTTTTTGGACATGGACACGATATGTGCAAGGTATTATAAATAACTATAATTAGTTAATTTAGCACTTTTTTCATACATTTTGTGTCAGGTTGTAATGTTAACTGAAGGTTAATATTATAGAGCTTTAATTATACAATAAACTAGCGCGCTGGCGTCGCTTCGCTTCTGGCTTTCTTGGCAGCAAACTGCAGCAACCGAACCCACGTAACGTGAAACAGGGATCCGACAGGTGTAATCCAACATACTTTATAGTTTGCCCTTGTACCTTATTGATAGTCATGGCAAAACATAAACGTATCGGAAATTGAGTACGTGTTAAAAGAACCACTTCATCTTCAGTATTTATCTTTATTCTTGGTATAAATACTTCACAGTCTTGGAGGGTCCAAATTTCACAATAATATAATCGGAGCTCCCACTTTCAAGTATAGCACGTGGTCATGTATGCCTGATAGTTTAATTGAATTTAAAAACTCTGGTTGAAAATGGATAGCTTGTTCAATAGGTACAGTGTCTATAGAATAATAAGTTACAAAATTTCCTGGTAATTTTTCAAGAAGTTTATTGTTAATTTTATCCACAATAACATTTTTTGAAGCTAGAATACACTTGTCTTTCAACCATACTATATCACGATAATTTTCTTCTAAATTACCATATATGGCTATTTCTAAATCATTTTCAGATTTTACAGGAACTCCTATTGGCATAACAATTTGGTGAGTAATAGCGTGGCTGCAATACCTGATGATGCAACTGCAATGGCAATTTTACCCTGTGATCTGATTTGTGCCAACACCAAATTCAACAAAAATGTTTTTCCAGTTCCTCCAGGAGAATCCAAAAAAAACATGTATCCTTTATCTGCATCAAGTATGACAGAATTATACACATTTGTATGTTTTGGTCCAAATATAAACACAAATTTTCAACGTTATAATCAATTTCTCAATTATAAATAGCAGATTCTATATCCATTCCGTGATGATCAGGTTCAGGCAATCCCAACTTCGATAATAATTTTCCGACTAATTGTAATTCTCGTTCAATAATAATCAATGTTCTATTAATTGCTACTTTACGTAATTCATCATCACTCTGATGATCTACGAACCATGTGTCACTTCGGTTATTTGTTTGTTGGACACTAAAATATATAGTTTGAGATAAATGATCCTTAAACGAAGACCACACTGATGAAGCCGATATAGATGATGTATTATACATGTTTAACAAATGCGAAAATATCTTCTTTCGTGTTGACCTGTAGGTCTTCTAAATTCATCAATGACAATTTTATATTAATATTACTTTTAGTTTTTGAAAATTGTTTTGTAATAAAAACGTGACAGCAAAAATCTTTCAGAGCGATATAATATATATTACTATGGATTCTTCAAGAAAATGAACATGTTTAGTTTCATTACACGGAGACGTTTAATACGAACATATTGATACCTTATACATATTTCCAGCGTAAGTATCCTATACACTTTCGGATCATAAATTTTAAATTTTAACAAATTTAATCGATGGTGATGCAAAAATAGTTAAATATTTGCGAATTTCAGTGAAGTTGGCGTTTATAAAAATAATAATAAACTTGAGCTAAAAATTGTTCATTTTTTATAGAATCTAATTATTATAATTGATTACAAATTTTTTAATTAACAATCAACAGGTCTGGTATTTGATTATTAATTATTAATTATTTAATTAGTATTATTATTATTAATTATTTAATTAGTTGATTATTATATAATTAAATTTTTTTATTTAGTTTGGCACAAAAGAAAAAATCGAGATAAAAGCAACTAGTAAAGCAGAACTTATAAAAGAAATTAGTACAACTGAAAATTTAAGGAAGTTCTTCCGTTGGGGAAACAAAGAAACTAAAAAATAAAGATATAATAGTCATTAAAAAATTAATTTATCATTATTATTATACATTAATAACATTATAATCATTTATAATAAATAATAATAATAATCTATTCTAAAAAACAGAAATAATGTAAAGAATAAATATCCCAAGAAATAGTCCAATGATAATCCCAGATAGTAAAAATACAGACATTAGCATTGTCGCCACTTGTTTTCTGGAATCTTGAAACAAACTGAAATATACTAATTATTATAAACATCTTTGAAAATTAAAAAAATACTTTTTTGTAATCAATTACTTTGAAGCAATCATAAACAAAACAGACGTCATATAACTGTTGGTAACCCCGCACAAAGCCACAACTATCCCAAACACGACATCTGAATTAATAATCTTAAATACATCAATGTTAATTTTCGTGATATTTGAAAGGGTAAAGTAAATTATAAAGACATATCTTGATAAGGTCATTATGATACAGGTTCTTTTTAAAGTCTGAAATTCAATAATTAAATTTCTATATACAGTCTAGTATTTTTATAAAATACTAACAAAATTCTTGTAGTTTGCGATAAAGGAACCCACAATTGAAAATACAGCGAAATTCAAATATACGATCAGACTTTTAAAGTAAGCCGATTCTAAAAGTTAACATCATCATATTGTTAATAAATTTTTTAAAAATAAAAAACCTTCATTCGCTACATTTAAAGACTTGCGATAGGACAACATAGCAGGGAAAATACACAATGTCACAATATAATTGTTCAACATTGAAATGTAATACACAAAGCCCTAGTTTCAAATATTGAAAGTTAATAAAAATATATAAAAATTAATACCCTTCTTATAATGAACTTGAATTGTTGAAAAGACGAATCTTCGTTTTCATGTGCATTTTCAATTTCATTTCGTGCATGCTGTAAGGCCAAAAAAGTGTACATTTTCTTTTCAAAATTATTTAAAAAATTTATTAAAAATAAAAATGTTCAAAAAAAAGTACAAAATTACCGAATTGATCAGTAACTTAATAAATATCAACCCAATCAGTACGAAAAACAGAGCAAATATGTAAAAGGACGTTTGACGCCAAGATTCGTCATTTGAAACTGATTTATAAAGTTAATTGATTATTTTATATATCAATTTCAAAAAATATTAATTAATTATAATTAATAATTATTACCTGATGTGGCCACGAGCAGCATAACTGCAGTTATAAACCCACTTACATTCTAAAAAAAATTTAATTTTTTAAATTTTTTAATTCATTTATTATTTTAAATTTTACGTTTCCAATCACGGCCGAGTTTATGTACTTTTGTGGGAAAATGCTAATTAGCCCATATAAAGAATTTTGATATACGGCAGTCGAAACTAGATTTAAAAAAACTTTTTTAATAACATTTTTTATTTAATTTACTGCTCGTTACGAAAGCCAACAAGACTGTCAGAATGAAAAATAATGCGACCCCTTAAAAATATGATAAATATTATTACTAATTATTGAAATTTTTGAAAAATAAACAACCCAATTATAATTATAATTATTAATTTTTTATAAATAACTATAGTACATTCGCTAGAGTCCAATTTAGCCAGAAGGATTGAAGCAAAACAAAAAAATAAAATTCCGCTCATTGAAAATAATATTCTTTTATAAAGTGAAATTCTATAATTAATTTTTAATTTATAAATATTTTTAAAAATATATAAAAAGTTTATTAAAAACCTATTCATCCTTTTCGACATTGTATTGAATAAAACAACAAATACGGTTGCACATTGACAAGATACTCCTATCCATCTAAATTTTCATGAAATAAAAAAATTATTTTTAAAATATAAAATATAAAATTTAAAAAATAGTATTTATTTAATTTATAAAATTTGTTTAAACTTAAATTTTAACGCTTAAATTAAGTCTTAATGTTACTTACGACATGAAAAACATTTGATAATTGTTAAAGTGACTCTCATCTTGATGCTTGTACTTGAGTTTGAAGTTTACATAATAATTGTAAGAACTGACAAAAATATTGTACGGTATCAAAACTGTGCAGGAATTGATTAAAATACCGAGATACACAATAATGTTAATTTTGTCTTTTTTTGATGTGTCTGAAAAAAATATAATAATTTTTTAAATATTTTTAAAATACATTCTATTGAATCTTGATCTTGAACCGATTCATGATTAGATTCATGTAAATCATATTCCGCTACGTGTATATTCTCTGCAGTTAACAAGGGCGCATTTTCCATCATTGTTATTTATTTTTTTAGTTTAAATACTCGAAATTTTTTAAAATATAAAATAATATAGACAATTTTTAAATGGATCAATAATTTTTTATATAGAGAGCTTTCAAAAATTCCCCCATAAATTAGATAAATTTATGTCTTTTAAATGCGTTACTATTAGAATTACTATTGGAGTATAACGAATAGAACTTATGTAACATATCAGTAACTTTAATAGTCTAGGTAGAATGATTTTAGCTTTTTTATAAATATAATTTAAATTTAAAAAATTTCACCAATTATAATTATATTTTAGTTTCTTGTTTTTTCATTTGAAACAAAAAATAAAAGTCTTTTTGGTAGAATAAATGAATAATAATATATATTCTATACTTTGTATTATATTATAATTATAATTATTAAATTATGGAAAATTGCAAGATTTAACTTTTTTACGAAACTTATTTATAAAAACTACTACTTTTAAAGTAGTAAAAAATAATATTATTATGTGAGCCTTTTTTCTAAAACAAATCCGACTTATATTATAATAGAAAACAAGATTTGAATAAAAAATAATTTTTAAATTAATTGTCATTTAATTTAATTTTTATTATATTAACTGACATTAAAGAATTAACACTAATAGTTTAATCTTTAATACTATTAGCTTGAATTATAATTTATAATCTAAGATTTTAATTAAGAATAATTAAACTTTAGCGCCGAAAAAATTTATTTTTAGTCTTGATCTTTTTATTTAATAAGTTATTAGTGTTAATAAAGAATTAATTTAATTTATAGATGTTAACTCTTGTTTAAAAGTTAAATATTAATTATTCTGAGAGAAATATTTTAACAGCAACTTGATTTGAATAAAGAAATTTACGTAATTTTTATTATTTTATAAAAAATTTATTAAAAACGCACATAAGAGATATACTCATCATTTTAATTATAGATTAAAAATACTATGTACACACGCGTGCCTGCAATCCGTTAACTTAAAATTTAAGTTAAATTAATATCTTTGTAAATTATTAACGGCCAAGTATATTTTTTAAATTTTTTTCTATGAAAGACAAAATTTCATAAATTTTCAATTTATTATACCTTCATAATTATAAAATTATTATTTCCAGTCAAGAAATAATCGAATTGTACAGTACAATACTAAGATATTCATTAAAATTGAGTCTCTTTATAATTAAACTTTAATTTAAAGTCATAAAGTTTATCTATATAAAAAAATATAATGAAAATTTAGACTAAAAATGTCTGAACCAAAAGCTGATTTTGATAAAGCTACTGAAAAAAGTATTATAGAAGCATTGTCTCTTCTCAAATCGAGCAATGTATAAAAATTATTATATTACAAAATTATAAGATAATAAATATATATTTAAATATATTTAGAAAGATAAAGATCTAGAATCTATAGATTCTTTGATAAAAGAAATGTATGCAACCAGTAATATAGACGAGAATGCTAGAATATGTGTTGCTGAAGCTGTCGATGAATTTATGAAAGTAATTTTGACACATAAAAAATTTAAATTATCAATGAATTTAAATTTAATATTTTGTAGAAAGATCATTCATGTAGAAAAGGTGTTGCAACTGAGGGTAAATAGATGAACGACAAAAACTTATTATCATTATTACTAACTATATAGAACCTGCTGCGATTCTCAAGTGTCTACATAAGGTTGATGACGATAAAGAGCACATGAATACTTACATTTGGGGTTTCTTTAACAATGATGACGAAGATGATAAAAATATTGCAGAAAAATTTGAAAGGGAAAGAGCTATTAAAGCAATTAATACGATGGTATACTAATTAATTAAAATTAAATTTTTTATAAAAAAAAACTAGAGTAATATATTTTTAATTATCATACTTTTAGTTCGGACAAAAACTCCCCCTTAATCAAATAGAAAATAAAACAGAGGATAAACTTGTCCAGGAAGTGAGAGATAAAATAATGCGGTATTTTCCAACAGAAAAATAAATTTTAATTTAAAACTAGTTAAAAATTAAAAATTAATCGATAAATTTGTGTAATATGTTTTTATGTGAAGTGAAATACTTTCGGATTCTATATCTCAATATACATATCTCTCTACCTTATCCATCATTCAGAGGACAAACTAAGATAGAATAACACTGGTTAACAAAAGGCAAGTTTTTAAAAGCATCCCTGGCGAATATTACATATATATGATGAATAATACAAATTTTAAAGCCCCAACGAACTTTATAAAGTGACCATTGGGTAGCATAAAGTTGATAATTTAAGTTTATTTATTAAAGAATTTTAACAGTAATGAATATTAATTGATATTAATTATGATGTGTGATCAAAAAAACGAAAATATCGCTTTATTTGTAGTGGTCATTTTTAAAATATGGTCAAATAATTGAATTTTTTGACGCATTCCTGTAGAACACTACTAACCCTGGTATAATAGAACAATATTTTTTTTCATAAAGTCTTTAATAACAAAAACCAAAAAAACTATGAATTTTTAGTCCCAAATTGCACAAGCCTCTTTTGTTGTACTTTTCTAACAATAACAACAATGATAAACAAAACAAGGTAAAAAAGACAAGTGAAAAAACAGTTATTGGCCACACCCTGGTACTTTCCCAAGACGTATTTTACGTTATATCCCTGTTTTGCCCACTTTTCTTCGTTGATGGGCAAATCTTCAAACAGCGCCACGGATTTAAGACTGAAAAAAAAGCCCAAAAAGGCCTAAAAAATTATACAAAATACAAAATAAACAAAAAAATATATTAATTACCATCATTACAAACCCCCATACACTAATTATAGATGTAAAAGCAAACAATTTTGGTCCAATTAGGAAACTTACACTCATTTTCCACCCTCAAAAACCAAAAATGACAATTTATTCAATCAAAAATGTTTGAATAGCTTTTGTTGAAAAAATTATATCGAAAATTTCCAATATTTGCAAATGGCCATAGATACAGTAACAAAGTTACTCGTATATTTTATTTGATTCTATGAGTGCATTTTCGTCGAATTAGTGTTTTTATTTTTAAAACTGATAATCGATACCTGGAGATATTGTAATGATTATACTTACATGTGAATTACTTTAATGGATAAACTTTTATTAAAATTAAAACATTCGTTTTTCTTAATTTACTGGTAATTAACACGAGATTAAATTTAAAATTGGTGTTTGAATTAATCCTTGAATTAAGATATTATATCTGATAATGTGATTTTTGGATGCAGATAGTGCTATATCGAAATGACAGTTAAAAATAATGACCAAGATACGCAATTGCTGAGACTCACGGGTCAGTTTTTTAAATTTTTATATTATATAAAATTTTAAAATAAAATAAAATCTTTAATAAATATTAGTCATGTCTGCGAATAATATAAAAAAGAAGGGGTTGCTTTCAACGTTGAATCTATATGTACAGATTGAAACTCCCCTTTCTGCCATTCAGACTACAAAAATAAGAAGCGACACGTCAAAGCCCTATTGGAACGAGCATTTTTCTCTACAAATTCGCTGTATAGACTGTATAAAATTGAGCGTAGTTAATGAGAAAAAGAAGAAAAATAAAGAAGATGTTAATCACGGGTTGGTGGGTTATTGTATTATCGAACCCGTTAAAGTGCAACAAATGCGAAATAAAGGGTTTCAACAAATTTGCTTGAGAAAAAATGACGATAAATTGGACAAGGGCATTTTAGTCGTGAGTTTGACTGACAGTTATAACGTTGTTAAAACTCTCGCTCTTCCTACGATAAAACCACTTTTGGAGCAAGAAATTAACGGAGATTGTGACAAAGTGAACGAACGATTGTTGGAGCAATCGAACGAAACAAAGAACAACAAGTTTATCGCCACCAAATCACCCAAGACTCAAGTAGGATGTTCGTTCAACCACGTTAAAAACTGGCTGTCCAATTTGTCAGTGGGTGACTGTAGGAGCGAATTGGATAATACAATTTCCAGTTACGATAATCAGAGAAACAGTGTTATTTTACAAAATGATGAGAAATTTGACAAATGTCACATTGTTGCTACATCAGCCACTTTAAAACGACAAAGTGTATCGGATTACGTACAGGATGATAGGAAAAAAATCGAAGAGTTGAGAATGAAAGAATACCAAAGCAGATCTACTTTACACAGAGCCGTGGACAACTGGGACGTTTACGTACAATGCCACACTCCTAAAGGACAGCTCTATTTTAAAGATAGCACTACCGGTTTGTGCACTTGGAATAACCCTAAAATGAGAAACTTGTTGAAAGGTTCCAATCTCATAAAAGACCCTCTCCCTCCAGGATGGGAATGTCGAGTGACTGACAGTGATCGCATATATTTTGTCAATCACAATAATCGAACCACTCAATTTGACGACCCGCGACTACTACACAATCTCGAACATGAAAATGAAAAATGTAATAAAAAAAACGAGAAACATGTACCACTATGCTGTCAAGCAGATGTCAAACAATTTAAAAATACACCTTCTGCTAATAATGAATCACTCACTACAAGCAACGATGAGCCTTGTACAGTGGATCAGATTGACCCAAACAATTCAAATCTAAAATATGCCAATTTATCTGATTGGGCAAAATATTGTTCCGTGGAAAATAGAAAGCTCGAAAAGCAAAAAGTGTTACACGAAAAAAATCTTTTGTATAAGCGGGATCTTTTACATAAAATTCGCAATTTCAAAAGTCAATTAAAATCGTACCAGTGTTCCGGAACGAGTAAATTGAGAATATCGAGAAATAACATTTTTGCTTCTAGTTACAGACAAATTATGAGGCTAAAGGCTAAGGATTTGAGAAGAAAGTTGAATATAACTTTTAGGGGAGAAGTTGGGATTGATTATGGTGGAATATCGAGGGAGTGGATATATCTCATTTCAAAAGAAGTGCTGAATCCCCAATGTGGGTTGTTTTTATATGTGAGAGAGGATATTTACATGTTGCAAATTAATCCAAATTCGTCTATTGTTGAGGTGAGTATTTTTTAAAAATATTTTTTATTTTCTTTATTTAGCATCACAGATCTTATTTTCATTTTGTGGGGCGACTGTTGGGTATTGCTTTGTTTAACGGGTATTATATAGAAGGAGGATTTTCTATGCCATTTTACAAGTGTTTACTTCGGAGAGAGCCTGTTTTAAATGATCTTGAAGCTATTGATCCAGATTTATATAATAGTTTGAGCTGGATAAAGTAATATTAATTTTTTGAAAAAATACGAGCGAATTTCATCATGAAAAAAATATATATTAATTATTTGAAAAAATCCGTGATATTTTTTTATGCAAAGAATTACAAAATAAAATTTTGAAATGTGTTTTTTACAGTGCCGTGCAAAATAAACTGGCATATATAATTTTATCAGTTTTTTGCAAAAAAATGTTTTTATAATACGATTTATTATAATTTAAACACAGATGTTTATTAGGGAGCTATTTAGAGACATTATTTTTTAGTATAAAAACTACACAATCCATCAAAAATAGTAATTTAATGAATTAATTAACGGTTTACAAAATCCTTAAAGCCTATTTTTCGTCGGGCACTTTAATCAGTTGGGTAAATTCTTTTGATACGGCACATCTCAATGCGAGAGATGTCATCCTCACCAAATTAGTGCCCGGGGCACTTAAATATTCACTTAATCAAGTAATTTTTTACTGTACCCCGGCTTCTCTCAATTTTTTGGGCAATTTGACATGGATTTAAACCTCCTTTGTGGTAGAGGTTAAAGAAATTCCACACGACATCTTATTCATTTTATGATTCATACATTGAATTTTTTTTAACCCAGCAAGAACATGTACTCGAAATAGTAGTCAGAAATGAATAAAATTTTTACAGTTATTATAAAATATATCTAGAAGAATATATAAAAAATTTTATTAAATTTGGGCAATTATAAATATGTTTTTTTTCAATGACTACATATGTAGTCTCTGGGTGCTACACGGCAAACAACCATATAAAAAAATTTGTATATTTATTTTGAACTACAGTTGCTTGTAAAAGTGTTCGTACAGTCACAATAATAACGTTGTGTGAAATATGCAAAATTTAATCTTAAAATTTTTTTTGCTAATGAACAACAAGTGTTTTTATGTACGTAATATGTTGAAAAAAATTAATAAA
>JAUZND010092316.1:0-14631 GCA_034780555.1 Coelogynopora nodosa | reverse complement strand
GGAGGGGGTGTGTGCCGCCCCCAGATGTGCTGCTTCTGGCAGGGTGGGCGCGCGGAGGTGCACGAGCTGGCGGGGGGACTGGCCAGCGGGGAGCTTGATGAGGCCTATCAGCTCGCCAACCTGGTCGCTTCTCTAGTCTGATTGATCCGTGCGGTGGTCTTTCCCTCTACGAGTGTTCCTCGGTTGTTTGTCAGTGTGTGTGTTGTGGGTCTGGCTGTTCTTCTGGGCGGTTGGGTGGTCGAAGTGAAGCAAAATGCTGCATACTGGAGCGGTTGATATCATATCGAGGATACAATTGTTGGCCTATATAAAATATAGATATATGTAGCTATTGTTGTTAATAATGTTAATTATTTATTAATAGTATATTAATTGTATGATGCTTACATAATATTTATTACATTGATTGTTAATAACTGTTAATTTATTGCCGTATTAAGTATATTCTTTACAATTTTGGTTTTTCACTGATGATAAAGCTATGAATAGTGTTAACATATAAATCGAATAGAATATAATATAATACGATTGCTTCTAATCTTCCATTGTTTAACAGTTATTGGACAACTTTTTTGTGTTTTTAAAATTAATTTGTTAAACAAGAATATTAGCTATCCTACTCTTCATTTATTTTGTTTATTAATTTGATTAATTACATTATTTTGTTGTAATAATTACTTTTAATTGTTAAAACAGTTGAAAATTATCTAAAATTGTAATCAATCGTAATATTTTATAATGTAAGTAATGTATTATAAGTTTCCTGTTCATGGTATTAACTTATTTTGTATTTGATTTATTAGAATATTTCGAAATATATTAACTAGTAAGATTGTACCATATTCTATATATTTTTGAATCAGTTATTTATAGTATTAACTAATTGTAACATAATATACTTACACAAGGGTATGTAATGTGATACGAGTGGGTGTATTTGTAGGATGTAGATCACGTGATTGTGGTAAAATACTAATAGAAACTCAGTCAATAACTTTAGTCAAATATCACCACCACCCTTTTTTCAATATATTTTATTAATATTATTAAAATGATAAATTGTTATCTATCCTATATGTATGCAGAGAAAACTCAAAACATATAACTAACACTGTGGCAGGGCTAATTTTAAAATATCAGTAAAGGATTTTTTTCCATAAAATATTTTTTTAATTTTTGTGTTTGCAACGAAAAAGTAGAAAATATGAAATATTAATCCATGAAACTTTCTAATACCTAGTTAATTCCATGATATAAATGTTAGACAGATGTACAGCTTATCGCAGATAACTATCAACTGCCCCTGATGTTGATGCATTGTCACCTATAGCCAACCCTTAAACCTTGATCCTTTACTATGAGCTCACTTTCCTATGTTTGTATAATAAATGTGAAATATAATTTACTTCACTTCATTTTGTATTGTATTATCTGGTTCTGATGACACTAGTACATTCTGACTTTGACTTATACCACGGCAAGGATATTTCAGATCCGTTCTTTTCTTTTATTTTAATTAAAAACACTATATTATAATATATTCTGTCAGAATGGTAACTTGTTATTTGTACCATTTTATGAGTGTATTCTTTACTGCTTTTGTGTGCTCATTAAATGTGTCTGTTATTAATTTGTATTACAAATTAACACTGCATGTGTAAAAGGGGTATTGTATACTAAATCAGTTGACAAAATTGCGCTCGTTGGTGTTAGTAAGAGAAATTGTTTTGTTTTAAGAGTTTTTTTCTTATTTCAGTAGATAAGGTTTATTCTTCGTTGAATTGATCGATGTATCCTTGGTATTAGTAACTATGTTGTCAAGTCGGTTTTTTATTACATATATTGTTGAATTGTTTAACTGGTTGTGGTGCCTTGGATCTAACAACCGATTAATGGAGATTTAGACTCGATTTTAAACTCGATAGATTCATTTTGTTTTGGGTTTTTGAGATTTTCGGTCAACATTAAGTCTACGCCCGGAAATGCTCTTTGAATGATTTTCCAAAAGTTACTAACTTTCCTTATGATATATAATTATTATATCCTATTTTTTTACATTCTAAATATCGATGTAATATACCGGTTGACTTGCTCAGAATTCACGGTTTTGCATAATTGGATTAAAGTTGAGCCAACACATCCATCGTGATATTTTCTTGTGTGTACTTTGTCATGTTTTTTACAATTACACTGGTGTTGTTCTATATTCTGTAGTTTGGGGTTCTGGGATTGTAATTCATTCCGTCCAAAATATAAACATGATACTTGTTCTTTCAGATCTTGTAGCAATCAACTTGCATTGTTTTCATACATTATATATACACGCGTAACTTAACGTTATATTCAGCACGTATTTTAGACAGCCATATTTGTTAGCAATTATTTCTCACTGGCTGCCTTTATTAATATAAGTATTGTACATGTTCACTGATAATTTGTTTGCATCAAATAAAATACCTCATAAAAAGACTTATTTTTAAGATGATAAGGGTTAATAATTTGAACATTATTGTCTGCCATTGTGCATTATATAAGCATTGTGCCATATATTGTACATTGTGAACTTTTTTTCTATACTATATACATATTAATAATTTATTGCTATTATTATTCAGAAAAAATAACCGTCAGTGTATATTAATATACTTTTCGATATTAATGACAACTATTTACTGACAACCTTATGATTATTATAGTAGGGCCTAATAAATTTATATAACTAATATTTGAATTAATCCAAATATATATATCTAATATTAAACTTCGAAAGTGATACAAGGTTTTATTATAATGAGTAGAATACTGCAGCCAATGATTATCAATATGTATAATATGGATTATTATATTTAGCATGCAATACAATAAATAAACTACTTTGTAAAAACTAACCGGTGTATAAATCACGGAATGAATACGGTTAGACGATAGGTATGTTTCGAGAATAAGTGCAGTCAAAATAATAATGGTACTTTTGTAGCGTGGCATAAACTGTCAAAACAATTAATATAAACAATTTGTATTCATAGAAAGCTCACATCAATGTTATTTGCGGCATAATTATAATGAATTTTCTAGTTGATATAAAATAAATAATATATACGAAGATACGTTTGATCCATGTGCTGTGGCAAAGTTATAGATTTATAATACAACTTGTTTTAAATAAACTAAACAATAGTATACCGCTTATAGTTTTAGTTATATTTAAAATACGATAAATATTTTACTTAGTTTACTTAGTAAAAATATTTTGTATCCGTCTGCATTTATTAGAGTCAGTACCATATTCAATTCTGTAGCATATCATATATATATAGGCCCTATACCTTATAATATTGTATCGTGTTATATGTAATTGGCGCGATTTATTTCTGATATAGGACAATTTTTAGGTGGTTTAATTTTTAACTGTGTTAAATTACTGGTATATTATATAGCATATCTTGGTTTTTAACTAACATGGAAATAAACCAAACCTAGAATAATTAAAATAATAGTTAAGTAACTGTTATGCTGCACTCAGGTTCATTACTCAATAGAATGCTATGTATCACAGCATAACTTTGTCACAATTCTTTCTTGGTTTTATTACGCATATTTTTAAGTGAAAATATTTTGTTTATTTGTTAATGCAACTTACTCACTTTACTTATTACTATTAGATCAGATATTTAAAAAAATTGTATATATATTTTAACCACAAACTTTTTTTACCACAACGATGAAGTTAAAAAATTGTGAAAATGTTAGTGTTTAATGATTTTTTTTTTAATTACTTGACTTTCTAAAAATGCTACAAACATTCTATAATTTATTCCCTGTATAATTTGTTCTCGTCAAGTATCTAGCTACAATTTTCAAAAATTAAAACAAAATGAAAAACTGGATATATAGCGATAAAATTATACCATGTTTACAAATTATACCATGTTTACAATTATACCAAAATTAAAAAATCATGTTAGTAGTTCATTTCATAATTAGTTAAAAAAACAATTAATATCAAAATACTAAAATAAATCACATGTAAAACACCTAATTTACAAAAAAATGTATATATGTACAATATTGTACTTATAGAAATAATCAGTGGTTAAAGCTTTTAAATTGTATTAAACATTCAATGTTAAACAATTTACATAAGTTCTCTTCCATCAATAATATACACAAAGTTCATATAAAGTATCAAATGTCACGAAATATCATATTGTGAATGTCATTAGTTCAGGAAGAAGAATCAGCACGATATACTATGTACATAATTATTCATTTCATAATGAAATAATATTAGTATAAAATAAATAGTTAATAATACTGTATATTATATAGGCTATCAATACAATTATTCTACAGTTGACTAGATTCTGTACTATGAACAACAGGGGATGCTTGTGAAGATTCTAGCACTGGCAGTTCAGGCACCGTAATGATTATTGGCAAAGAAACGTGTTCACTCTCAGCCGTGTTAATGCTAGCAGTTTGTGGAGTCTGTTCTTCCTCCACCGTTGCATCTAACGGAGGACCGGTAACAGACGAAGAGGTAGTTGGAGCAAGGGAAGAATCGTTTGCCATTTCCGGGAAATCGTTTAACCCAGGCTCAGGTGCGTTGACCTGCACAGTTGTAGACGGAAGAGGTGACTGCTCCACTTGAGGTGAGGTGGTCATATTGGCGTCTCCACAGAAGCAGCGCATGAATGTATTGTAACTCGGGGGGTTAGCCAAAGCAGAAAGTCTGGCTGAAATGGAAAGTCGCGAACGTCCGTTCCCCAACGTGGCTGCTGATGTAGAGGGGCGTGGCGCGTGGCTGTGAGGAACTTCCCCGTTGTGACCATTTCCAGTGGCTGATGGTTGGTCTTGATTGTTTGAGTCAGGTAAAGCTGTTTGAAAAGTATAAATATTATATAAATAAAAAAGTTTAGACACGTCCATAAATAACTATTGTATTTGTATTCCTTCAATAATGTAATAATAGAATAAATACATTTATTAATAAACATCAATTAAACAATTCTCAGGCCATAAATTCATAAGATTTCTGACATAGTTTCAATTAATACAAATGTATCCACTTTGTGTAAATTATGAATATTACGCCATAGAAACAAGTACATGTATATCAAAAATAAAAATGAATCATCTTAAGCATAAAATATTGACATACTATGTCAAGCTGACAATAAGAGTTACTCTAGTCAACTTGTTTTTAAAACGAATTATGAGAAATGTTACCGATCGACAAATAATCGTCAAAAGAAAATAATCAAAACATAAATTGAAACCATCTAATCTATAATACATTATAGATTTTATTAATAAAAACATTATTAAAAATCTAAATATATCGATAATTAAAAAATATTATGGAAAATGCCGATACGCTCATAAACAAGCTGTAGTAGATTAAATTCAGCATTAATGTTAGGTTATTTTTAATGTTTCGTGTTAAGCATCATCAATATAACGAAAATGACATAAACTTATTAAAGGTGTGTTTACCGGGGCAAGAGGTGGGGTGTATAGAAGTTTTTATGGATCTGTATAAAAGGCGTACAGAACAAAGAGGGTGTTAACAGTTGGATTTGATATGTTCAAGTTATACTTGCATGATACAAAAATGCCAAAATACTACTTTTTTATGTAGATTTACGTACAACTACAAACAAGAATGTCTTTCCATTTTTAAAATAACTTTTACATAGTTAAGTTATGACCTCTGATGAAAGATGTTGCCATTGGTCAACAACTTAAAACTATGAAATATCGACATAAAATAAAATAATTCTATGCTGCATAACCTTGAATTTTTATTAATAAATCATCAATCAGTCGTACCAATCGGACCAATTCCAAAAAAAATCTGAACGCGGACTACCAACCTCCTAAAATCATAAAGTGGAACAAAGGAGGGGTGTTATGGAGCACAATGAAGCTGCGCGACAATTTGAGGGTCTGGTGACGTAGACTCCAGAGGGTTCTAAGGGCAGAGCCCCTGGTGGTGGGAAGAATGGGTGAAGTCCCTGGAAGAATTGCTAGTTATGCAAACTGTAATAAGTACAACATTGTTGGACATTGGGCTTATTGAACTGCACCACACTTGCAAGAATCAAAGTAAAAATGATATAACCTTGCTGTAGAACATGGATAATTGGAAAATAAAAACGCATTTTCGCGGAGTCGCGTAGCGCAGAAAATTGTTGGCCCATTATCATAAAAATGCTTAGATAGACAGATAATCTGAGACATTTTGCCTCATATGATTCAGGGATGCTCATAAATATCATAAAATCCGGCACTGTCCCGGAAAATGTAAATGGGACACTTGGCACACCTAACCTTCCTCTATATCCCTATATATTATTGCAATTCTATAAAATTTACGAGACCCATAAAAACAAAAAAAATCCTGACATTCCGGACGTCTGGAAAAAATCCGAACGTCTGGCAACCCTTGAACATATATATAATTATTCTACTCACTTATATCAATATCCGTATTGATGTATGGGTCACATTGAATTACATCAGGAACCACTACAACATTTCCAATGGGCTGCAAACCCTTCTTCAACCTGAGATATAATCCTCGGACGAGAACACATGCGAGCAGAAAAAAGCCAACAGCTGTCGGACAAGAAAAATAGATACATTATTTAGGATTTATTAATATAAATAGAAAACTTTGTCCAAATTTATCTGTGAAATACATTAAATTTAAGCAGCAGTGTTCAAACATAATATATATATATATGGTTTGTCAAATTCAAGCCGCGTAGAGCAAGAAAGAGTAAAACATTATATAATTAATTAAACTTATTTAAATCTTATTAAATTATAGCTTGATAAATAATTTTAGTTAAAAATGTATAAACATTAAAAAAAAATGAAAGCAATGTAAGGTTATTATACATAAAATAAATACATCAATTTCATGCAAGCTAACTAAATTGTTGTATGAATTTTAAGACTAATATACCGCAACAATATTAGTTTGTCCAACATAAAAAATATATACTGCTATCGATTATTATAAATATCGGTATATAGTTGTCCAAAGTTTACATCTCATTGGTAAAAATTAGAGCTATTTTTGTCACTTCTTTGTATATTTCTGGAATAAAAAACGTGGCATTGCATGAATGAGCCATAAATTCAAAACAAATGATAGAAACTAATATTATAACAATGTATTCATAAATAGTTTATATCATACGTTTTTGTGTTAGTTAAATTCTGGGGATTATTATTCTGCAGTATCTACTGTTTTAAAGATTTTCATTAAACTGTTACATTTATCCTAAACTTCATAACTAATTACCTAAAAATATGAACCAAATAATCAATCGGAGACCTTTTTAAAAATAACATTCAATATCGGAAATTCCAATAATAATAGAAATATAGAAACATTGAAATTGTAGACAATAACATTCTTCACTTTAGTTCTTAATTGGAAAGCCAGTTGATGAGTATCAGATGAATCATTGACATTGAGTGTTGAATGAAATAACAAGTTATTTTCTTGAGGAAATTCATCCTTTATACGATTTGATTGCATTTCATTACTTATGTGCATTTTTAATAAATTGTTGAAGATTGTTCAATGCAAACTTTATATATACTAGTATATGTCAAATTATAAATTGAAGGGTAGACACATTTGGGGCACATATTCAAAAAAGTTTGTAAAAGTGTATAAAACAATAAAAACTAAATTTATTACTGATTTTTTATATTCAATTTAAATTAAGGATACATTCATCAAAAAGTTCTGCTAACATTTAATCATACTACATTTCATGCAACATACTGGTAGCTGATAGGGTTGTAGATATTAACTTCAATTATTTTAAAATAGATTGCATGAGCTTCTTGTTTGAATTTCCACCGATTGGCATCAACGATTATGTAATAAAATTCCAGTTAATTAGGTAGTTACAAATATGGTTAAAGGTCAAGGCTCGCTGACAAAGCTTATGATCTGCATGAGTTAACGATAAAATGTTGAAATATTTAATCTGCTAAAATACATCATAATCAGTTACCGCAGGCTCATGATTGTTCAATATAGATATATGCTTTCGTTCAAAGCAATAAATGCTCTAGAAAATCTTCAATAGTAAGGGATTATATAAAAGTTTACAGATACATAGGCTACATGGCAATTTCAAAATCTAACTTTAAAATGTATAATGTATGTGTGTCAATTTATAAATAAAATGTATTATCTATACATATATAGTCATATTAATTAATAAACAAAATTTACTAATTGAATTTGTATAAGTAACAATACTGAACGAAGTGTTAAAAACCCGTAAAATATTTCAGATTATTAAGTGTCCCAAAGAATGATTACAAAAAGTATTTTGCGAAATATAACTAAAAGCTGAAAACGATTTAAGAATAAAAATAATGGAAATAATTCTATATTAATAAAAAATATATATAATACCGTTTAAATAAATTGAATCATACAAATACAAGTGCACAATTAATAAAGTAATCAAATTTACAGCGAATAACGATTGATTACAAAGAATTAAGTATTAAACATATAGTATAATGAATGTAGAGTTTTTCCTTTATATAGTGACTCTATATTACTGCCGTAATAAAATCTGCAAATAAAGTGTACATATAACAATATACTCCGCCCATCAAAATCAAAACTGTGGGACCACTCATATTAACTCCTATTAAGCGAGTTCCCATATTAACCGGGTACGTATTAAGTGAAGTATAAACAGTAGCACCAAGGGCGCCGAAATGGATGGGAGGAACAGATCATCTACAAAGTTTAGAAACATAAAAAATAGTCTTTTCACTACATTCTTTTAGAAATATTAATCTATTCATAAATTATAAACTTTGTTTAATATGTGTATATGCAAAAAATACTATTCGAATACGTAAAATATTATTTGAAATGAAACTATTTGATTGCTTACACTATAATCTATATATATGACAATAAATTTCTAAAGAATTTCCAAAATCACTATTTTTGCATTTTTGGATGTTTTCATCATAATAAATATTTAGAAAACAGTTCTTCTTAATAATTATTATTTTGTGCATTATGTTGCGCATATTATTGTTATTAAAAAAATATAATTTTCCTATTTACTGTTCGTATTTTAATATAGAAGTACACTTTCACATCTAAAAAGCTCACCCTCGATTTTGAAAGATAAATATATGATGTATCTTAAAATATATGTACACCTTCTAAAAGAAAATTAGCCATTCTTATTTCCAAAGAAAAAAGTGAACCCCACATTTCTAGAGCCAGAAATATAATAGGTCCTGGGTAACTATTGCCCCTTTCAAATTTTCATGGCGCCAAAAAGAAAAAGGGTGTTCTTTTCAGTCACCCCTTTCAAAATTGCTGGGGAATTTAGCTTATAGCAGTATTAACATCTGATCTAATATTAAAATAGATTAAGAAAAATATATATATAATTATGTAACCTATATTCCAGGCACAAACATTCAAAATAATAAAAAATTATTAAAAGTTTGTTTGGGCGCCTTTTTACATATATACGTATATGCCCATCTGTATAGTCTACTTATATGTGTATATATTAATTTAACATGAATTTGGTGTTGATAAATAAGAGCTTAAAATTATTGTCTCCCGCTTTCATGACACTATTTACTATAAGTTACATTCAAAAAGAACTACAGAACTAAACTGACATGTAATTTTTTGTAATATACCGACAGTTCACAAACACATAAAGACCCACTAACTGACTGCCATTAAGTGTAAATAGATTCATTTGTAAAAATACCAAATCAAGCTAAATTTACCGTTGCCGTAGTGGGATAGCAATGTGGCTACTATCGATTTCTCTTCATAAATACAAACATTGCAACTTAACTACTAGAATTGTGCTAAAGGAATGAATTAATAAAATGTATTTAAAGTACTTCTCTTGTTTTAATTAATTCGGTTAAGTGACCTGTGAATAATTTTTAAACTGTAGTGTTGGGGCCTAAAGCTACGTATTAAAAAATTAAGTAGCCCAATGCAGCATAAATAAATATTTATGGTTTGCTGATAGTTACGATTATTGTTAATAATCTTAATACATAGTATCAAATTTTGTTGCTATATATTTGGCACTCTCTTTGACAGTTTCTGTTTATTTCATATTTTTAATCACAGTTTGCTTTGTGGTTGTACCATGGATTGTACTGATGAGCGGGATTGAATGTATTTATTTACTAAAAAAGGAAGACAGAATAAAGAAAGAAATTATGAGACTGCACTGACATTTGTAGCTATCTTCGTATCGATTGAATTCTCAGATATGACTCATTTTTCAATTCATTCATTCAAAGAGCTTTCTAAGTAATATATATAATGAAGCTTGTAGAAAGTTGAAATAACAACTCGTGTGACTCATTTCCTTATGGATCTATACCACATATTCCAAAAAAAACTACGTGCGAGAGTCATCTCGTAAACATGTGTTTGGATTTCCCCTTTGCAAGGGGGGCTTAATAAATCAAGTTTCAAAAGTCGAGAACTATGAAACTGCACATTAGGATGTTTGATTAAATTTCTAAAGACGATTGTCTAACCATCCCTAACATAATTTAGTACTAAATTAAATAAATTTAAAAAACATGTAATCAGTAGAAGATTACAATCGGAAATGTGGTTATCAAAGCACATTTAAAGTGTATCTATAATAATATTATGGGACAGCAAAATTTATTATTAGCAATATGTTAATTATTGTTAGTAGGACTATACCTCTACATAAAAACATAAATTTTCAATAATATAAAAACAATTATTAGATAGACAATTGAGTGAAAAATATATTCTGTTCAACGTGCATATATGTAAACTCCACCAGATCGAGCCGTGAGAAATCAGTTTATTATACAATGCTTTAATGCTACAATGTAATAATTTAATCTAATTTTGATGTATATTTTGATATATTTTACCAAATTTCGTGATTGGTAATTTTATTTTGAATATTATTATTATATATATTTTTAATTATAAGAAATATAATATATTTAAAAAAAGGAAATTCCGAACATAAAATTAATTGTGAAGATTATGTCATTATTCTGTGCATTCTTTACCGTATGTAACTTTTGGCATACAATATAGTTCTGCGATAAAACTCGTTTATGAAGTATATAATACTGAAAAAATAAATGTGGATTTACTATATGTAGGCCTACTCTATAAAAATGCGATAGATGCTAAAAAATAAGCAAAGTATTAAAAAATCTAATACAATATTTTTCTATAATAAGGTATTCTAATACACGTCATTTGATACTAAATTAAACAATATCTACTCAAATTAGACGATAGAAAAAATGACATTTTTGGCAAATCCTAAAAAAGACATTTCATCTTATGATTTATATTATTTTAGCATATATATTGCGGTGCTTATAAAACTTTTCAACTTAATTTTTTATAGTAATTTTGAATTCAAAAAACATACAAATGTTAAATAAATTCACTTCATGTGTCAAGAAGCAGTCCAAGTTCCCATATTTTGACATATTAAAAATTATATCAAACAATTCTTAACTCACTAATAACGTATATGCTGACCCTTTTTGGAGAAAATTCCGTATTTTAGTTAATTTCGGTATTGTTACATTATTAAAAAAAACAATATTCATATCGTTAAGTTTAAATAAGTTTTGTTAAGCTTACACTTTAAACCGATGTGGAATAACTTTAGTAAAATCATAAAAATTACATTTTTTTAATGTTTCACCAAATTTATAAGTCGATTTTTATTTGGATATAGGCTACAATGCTCCAATTTATTGAAAAAGTATTAAATGATTCATGTAAACACTATAAATTAGATATATATAGCCAATATACTATAATATTCAGAAATTACAAATGTATACCTATGTATAAAAATTGAATAATAAGTTTCAATATATTCTGCTACCGTTTTTAAGTGTCTGTCAAGCTGCATAATATGATATTATTATTATTATATACCGCAAAAATAAAAATATAACCTTGGTGTATATTCTTTTTGTGAAGTATTATGTGGAAAAATATTCAGAAATATGTTGTGATACTAAGCTTTTTTAAATTTTATTTGAACAACTGCAACTTACCCAAAATAGCCAGTCCAGTTTTTCTAAAGATGCCTGTTTTATCGTAAACTGATGTAAAAACACTTGCTAAACCCACAACAATAAGACAAAATCCACAAGAAATCACCAAACGTTGTATTTTCCCTGTTCTGTCACGACAAATCACATTGTTTGTTATTCCATTATCTACATCCCCATTTATGCGTTCGTTACTTTGTTGAACTATGGTTTCAGTGGTACAACTTGAAGGAAAAGTATTTGAAGAAAAAATATCAGAATATGCCGGTGGAAATGCAGTATAATGGCTGCTTCCACTGATAAAAAAGGGCGGAGCATCATTTACAACTCTAATAGAAGTTGGCACTGTTTCATTTCCTTCCTCTAATGCTGCTGGTAAAGAAATGGTTGGTCTTTCACTATTTTCGAGTCGAGAGGGTTCTTCTGAGGTTATTGAAGGTGTATGCAAATTTCCAATCATTACTTCTTCTAAATGTCATTTTAAATTTGATTTACAAAATTTAATAAGTATCAAAACATTCGAAAATGTTAACTCAATGCAGTGTGTAATTAACTACTTAGGATTCTAAAAACACAAAACTGATACATGACGTTCTTCTGCGTATCATCAAACCAATTGAATTATTGAAAATAATTTCCACAACATTCATCCTCGTATTTCATTCGTCAGTTGTTACATAATATCATAAGAAAGACAGAAGAACGATTACTTACAGAACAGGAAGAGAATGAATAAGAAAAATCTAGGTAGATGGGTAGAATGAACAGTCAAGGGTCACAACACACAATTATAAGATGTTCCGTGTTTTAATTTAACCAAATTAAAGTGATAGAGTTGTTAAAATAATTACATTCTCTAGTATAGCTTTTTTTAATTGATTTTGGTTAAGCATGTTGAAATACATCACCTTTAAAAATGTACTTTTCCTGATCATTTTTCATAGTTTTTAGATCCATATACTAAAATCGACTAAACTTATGTAAGCACAAAAAGATTACTATTTTTAAAAATAGTCGTAATTAAAATTTAAATAGCTGTTAACGTAATTATTTCCGATTTTTTAAATTAGAAAATGTATTACAACGGTTAGCTGAGAATATAGTAAATTGTATTGAAGTGCCTGTAGAGATTCAATAATATGTTTATATTAAATAAATTATAGTGAAGTACAAATTGCAATAAAACTTTAAATCATATTTTAAGAAAGTGTACCGACTGTAGTTTTTGATTGAAAGAATTTTGAATAAAAATGAATTAAAATTTGTATAAATTATAAAACTTACTCATTAGACTAATGCCAATATTTTTGCAGGATACGTTCCCATCGTTAAAAAAGGCGACAATATTTGCGAAACCAAATATTACAAAACACAAAGACACAAACACAATATTTCGTAAAATAACGGATTCTCTTTCCGAGATAATTCCATTTGTTGGAGGTGGTAACGCGGGAAAGTCAAAGATATTCGGTTGTTGATCTATATTCCTTTCTAAATCCTCTGTCGTGGGATGAACCGTGAACTGACTGCTTCGATTGGCCCGTATACTTGAGAACAACAGCGAATACGCCGGAGGAAGGGCTGTATAATGAGTTGTAATGGCACCGTCACCAGAGACTGTAGTTGGCCTTGGGGTATCTGTGAAGGGCACTTCAAGGTATGACCGATTACTAACACCTGAATCAGGTTGAAGTTGGCTTGTTTCCTCATTGCGAATAGGTTGTAAGGTGAACGTCGAGTGAATTGTGTCGTCTTCAAAGGTTTCCCTTGTGTTCGTATTATCAGGCATCATTACTTGTTTTTCAGACATGGTAAAGAAAGTGACATACTGATTGATAACAGTGGGTTTATAAATTTGTTGTATCAAAATAAAGTAACAATATTCGCTATATTCACCTAGTTCTACGTTAAACAACAGCGTTGTATGGCATAAGGGACGCAGACAAAACGAAGAAATGACATTTGAATCGATTTTTGTATCCTCAGCTTAAACTCTTTTTCTATTGGAGGAAAATTATGTAATGTGTCAACTTTTTTCAGCAAGTCAAATCAAACAAGCGCTTTCCTTTAGGACAACCAAAATGCTTACTCTATGGACTAAACAAGGCGATGTTGTGTTGGTCTACTGTCTTTTTAAAACCTATTCTACCAATAACATTACAAAATTAATTTTTATTGAAACAGGTTAACAAATTAATATCTGATTTTTTCGCAATAATTTGCATAGTATAGGCCTACTATAATTAGGACAATCGATAATTCAATCCAATTCAATAATTTATTAAAAGTAAATATTAAATATAACGATGAACGTTTTATTTTATTTTATATATGGGATATATATTTTAATAAAAATAGTGATATTATAAATTAAATTTATATAAATAATGTCATGAAATATTTATTTATTATTAATTTTAACATTAATAATAATAATAATAATAATAATAAAGGCTTTATTCAAAAATGACAAACGCATAATTGTTACAATTCACGAGTAGAGGT
>JAUZND010092315.1:0-14631 GCA_034780555.1 Coelogynopora nodosa | reverse complement strand
AATTGTCATCCTATGTCAAATATGAAGCGAGATATAGCCAATATTATGATTTGGCGGCCATCTTGTTTATGACGTCATATTGGGCACTTTCTGTGTCTTCAAATTGAGTAAACTTTTGACATGTTGTTCACAAGACCACCCAATACTACTAGAAAACACCAAAATACCTTTACTTGCAATTTTTTTGGGGTCAGGTGCTACATTGACTCTACTATTGGAGGTACAAGGTGACAACGTGACGCTATTTTTTGTACTAGAGCCATTTGTTATCAACCTTTTTCCCTTATGTGAAAGATTGTGACTAATATTCGGTACTTTTTCCTCCTTGTTGATTTAACGAAAATTGAGTGTTTGTTAGAATTAGCCGGAGGAATAAATTGTAAAGTGTTTCAGAAACTAGTTGTACACAAAGATGCCAATGGTGTGTACATAATACAGAATATTATGTTACATTTATATAATTAAATAACCAACAGTAAAACTACTCTTCAAGCCATATACTGTGCGATAGGGCGATATAGGGTTCAAAAGTTTTCGTTAATTTTCGTCGTGTTATTTGATAATGAAATTATTCAGTTGTGAATTAAATTTTTTCTGTGGTAGCGCAAAGAAGCGCTTTCCTTTTTTACAATTTAAATGCATTTAACGATAATAAGCTGCACCTGATGATCAGTAAATTTTTCCTCAATTGCAAATGATTTGACTAATACTTGTTAATAAAATGAATATAGGCTCAAATGCTGCATCCTCCCACTAGTAAGGTTTTTTTTAAAACGAAGACTTAAAATTCTCCAGAGATTCAAATATAAAATCTTTTTTATAACTATAAAAAGGAGAGATTTATAGAATATGCTTTTGTGGAGCTTTTTGACTGAGGAATCCTTGTTTGCTTGATATGAAAGATACATATTCGATCTTAGTTTACACTAGTTTTCCGTAAGGTAAAATAAAATACAGAAAAATAATATAAATAATAAAATTATTTAATTTAAATGAGTGGTCTATACATAATAAATAAATCTATGCAAATAAAATGATAAAATCGCAAGATAGAACATCACCAAATAATGTATATATTATTGCATACTTAATTGTAGATATACAATACCGAAAGCTACATGCATTTGCGTATAATTACTTGTAATTACTGGAAATAAACAATTTGATTAACCAGTTTATGTACAATAGGCTGAATATAGACCCATTTTACATTGATTAGAGAGATAGACTATATAGGCTATTGTAGGAGTAACAACATCAGACGTCAAATAAAAAAAATCGAAACTGCAGAAAATATTAAAAATAATCGAAATAATTTAATCTATATATAATACACAGCTAAATCTTTCCTCGTATTTATACAACCATAAAAATAATTATAATACTCACGATGGACTATATATATATTGTTTGAAATTTGTATATTATATTTATATACAGAATAAATAATTAAATAAGATAATGCTTTCGTTAAATATGTATTTATAGTAATAACATTTTTAACACCTGACACCTGGATCCACGACAAATATAAACATATATATTCATTCTTTTTTATTTATACATTTATATTTAGATTGCAGATCTAAGAAAAATTGTGCAAATTGATGTTTCAAATATATTAATTAAAAGTAGGTTTTGAAAACTTCTACATAATGAGGCAATGTATGTACCGTAACACATTACTAATATTTGTACAAAATACTTTTTGGATCGGTCCACTATAAAACAAAAAATATAGAAAATAAAACATTATACATTTATTATAATACTCCCTCACTCTTCACTCAGATATTATTATATACAAATATAATATTTAAATAAATGTATTGATTTAGAATAAAATACTTATTAATGTACATTGGAATAATATAAGCAAAAATTTAAATTTAAAAAATAGAATAAGCTTTATATAATATATAATATATAACATTTATATATTATACTAACTGGTTCAAATTTTATAATAAATTCACTTTTCATGTTTACTTTGTTTGTATACGTCAATGTAGGACTAATGTAACTATTTACGGTTTTTCGCGAAATTTGTAAACTCTCAACTATTTATATTTTCCTCAAACTAGCAAACTAGGACTAAATAGTATTAGTTTCGTTAGAAGGAAGAATTACTAAAAACGATATTTCAGTTAGGAATTCGAATTGTAAGTCTGCACATAATTCAAATATATAACATTTATTATATAATTATAAATCAATTATATTTTATTGCAGTGCCAGTGGCAGTCACATTTTTCCTCAGAAATTCCTAAGGCCTGTTTCATTATTATTGATATTAATATTTGTTAAACATTTATTATTGTAAACATCAAAATTAATAATATATATTAATAATAATGAAACAGACCTTAGTAATTTTTTGAAAAAAATGCCAGTTGAATAGTCTATTTAAAGTAAACAATAATATTCAACCAGCATTAGCATAATTCTCAAATAGACTATTGAACTGGCTTTTTTTCTCCAGTTGTGCATTATTATTAATATATAATATTGGTGTCTACAAACATAATTTGTAACAATTATTAATAATATATATATTAATAATAACAAAATGCTGGTTAAATAGTTTATTATTGATTATTCAACCATAACTAGTTGAGTATATAACCACTGCAATATTTAATTATACAATTATTATATAATTATTACATTTTTATGAATAAAAACTTGATAAGGATTACACAAAACTGATGCTGATGCCAAGTATCATGGAAAAAGTCTGATTTCAATACTATGGACAAAACACTGAATATAAACAGATATGATAGCATCATCAGCAGTATACACAAGGAAAAACATTGGAATATATATATAAAAAATATATATAAAAACATAAACATGTCAAAAGGTCAAATGGACAAAAATTATATCATTAATAAAATAGTAAAAATGACAAAACATAGTCTTATTGAATAAGTTAGTTAACTAATATTTTTATTTAATAAAAAAACTATTAAAGACTAGGCCAAACCTAGCCTCTTAATCCTAATTATGGTGAACACATTTAATAGAAAAATTATTCCAATGTCACTACATAATATACAGATAAAGCTTATATATTAAATAACTTTTAAAATTTATAACTTTAAATAATAATAATCTTTATAACCTTCTCATTTATGTATTGTAAAATTTAGTTATACCTGTTTTAAAATTTACTACTGTTATTTTGAATAATTGTTTTGACAATTTAATTGTTTTTGTTGATATTTTAACTACTTTTGTTAACATTTTTATGTGTTCCCTAAACAGGAAGGGTCATTGGATATAGGTAACTCTCTATTTTTTATGAGGATTCTTTTTTTGTAAGAAACGTTATAACAAAGTTAAAATATCATAAACAGGAAATAAAAAATGTTGCTACATTATAAAGTATATGATAGCTAATATATATAGATCACTTCACTAATTATTATATTATCATACTTTTTATAACTGTAATTGGTAATAAGTTTGACTTTGCATGCTTTAATTTATTTAGTAATTTCAATTTACTGGTTCAGGGTTTTTATTTTCACTGCACAATAACTTTCTAAAAATATACTATATAAAAACATTGTGTTAAAACAAACAAAACACTTAAAACATAACAATTACCCCCTTTCTAAATCATATTTTTACACTCATATAAATAAGCATGTACCAATTTTTTAGAATAATATATTTTTTAATGTTTAGTTTGTTGAAAAAACCAGTCAGACTTTGTTTTTATTAATGAATATTAATAAACAATAAAACAAAACATTTTATTTATGATTAAAGTACTTTTAATTAAAATATTATTTCATACATAACTATTTAGTATTTATTATAGATTAATTTAATGTTAATTATATCAACATTAATATATTAAGCATTTTTTTTACATTAATGTTTAATATATAAATTTAATATGATTGAAAAGCATTAATGTTAATTAATATAATATTTTATACATAGCTTATTTATTATGCAATGATTAATTATGTATAAACTAATTATTTTTAAAACAATAATAATAATTTGTAACAGTTTTAATCTATTTATTTCTACTACAAAATCTATTTGCTGTAAATGCCAATTGTCAATTTTTCAGTAGAGCTGAAAAACCTCATTAGATTAACATTTTCAAACTTTGCAATATAATAGAGGGTAATGTGGATATGTGAAAAAAACATTTAAATGCATAGCATCATGTAAAAGTGTTTGCAATTATATTTCATTATTCATTATTTTTGTTAGTTAAAGGGATTTATGGCAAATAGAACACAAAATGATATGTTATTTATGGCAAAAAGGCCAGGTGTAATTATTGTTTACAACAAATAAGCCCAGATGTAATTGTTGTTTATGACAAATAAAATTATAGATAAAGTGTGGTTTGCTGCAAATTTGAACCCCACATATTTGTGGTTACAATGTTATAAACACTTATTTCAATAATACTAAAAAGGTAGATGAACATTTATTTCAAAAATGTATATTCAACTAAAAATATTGCTACTAATATTGAAAGATATAAAGTGTTTTTTTCAATAGTATATTAGAAAATGTTTGTTTGATTGTACATAAGTCAAGACTGAATTGCAAAAGTACAAGTTCACTGTTTAAAAAAGATTTAAGTTTGCATAACATTAACTGTGGTCCTGATGCTTCACCACATTCTTGCACAAATACATAGGATCACTATATTTTCTGGCAGTGATCTTGGAATTTTTTTTCAAGATATGCACAGCAGTTAATTTGTACTGATTTCTGTAACATTTTTGTATGCAGGAGCAATACTTTATAATAACTATCAGAAATATGGAAACTTTTAAAAAATAATCCCCAGTCATTTTTTGTTAATAAAACTTTCAATTTCTTCTAGTCTAATTTTTCTGAATCATCGGCTGATTTTCTGGCATTACAACTGTTTATTGTATCTGCATCTACTTTCTAGTCAATAATTTGAGCCCGATCGATTTGAACAACTTCATATGATTTCTTTACACATGCATGTGCTAAACACTGAATAATGTATGAAGGAATATGAATGGCACCTTTAACTTGAGCAACTTGCTTGACTTCTTTCATGCAGCTTGAATGCTTGCTGTCCCCGGAATTCTGACCATGTCAAGGTTCAAAATAATTAATGAAAATTGTTTTGATGTTTTTATTCAATTCTAAGAAATTATGCCATGACGATAATTTTTTTATTTTGACAAATAGCTGTTATTAAAAAAAGTGAGATTTTTTATGCACTCGGTATAGTACACGGTACAAACAATGCTTGGCTTAGTCCTGATGCATTATTTGCCATACTGTATGCTGTAAAGTTGTAACAAACAATATGAAACTTGTAAATTATTTCGTCTACATTAGACATTGGTACATACATTACTTGTTGAAGATCAAACACAAAACACGTATCAGTAATGTTTTATCAAGATTTTGAAACTACCAAGTTTATTTTCTTGCGAACAACTTCCTTTTGTTTAAAGAAATCTAAAAAAGCAAGGCTTGCCACAATTTGTACACATCTTGCTACATTACATGTTGAACATAAATCCTATTTTGGTCGATTAAATTTAACCGTTTTTTCTTTAAAAACTTTTCGGTAGTATTCTAAACTAAACTTTGCTCCATTTTCTTAATTGAACATGTTGTACATTTTTTGAATACTTAAATTGGACGACGAATATGATTTTTTGTATATTTTCTAATATAATGCGCCTCAATTCGTGGGAATCGGTCAATGTGTTTTCAATTTGTTCACATTGTTTCTCAAAATTTCAACAAAAAAATTCTAGAGAGCTGCCCCTTTTATCTGGTATAAGGTGACCCAAGGGAGGGACATTATCAACATAGCACTGAACAATGTAGGCCCTACGCTTTATGTTCAGAGTAGAAAGAAAAAAAATGTACACACTCGTAAAAGTCTGTTATCCACATACATAGAGTATTGTTTCGATTGTCGAGACCTAGAGTTTTAATGTTTCGTTCTTTTTCTTTTAACTTCAACTTTAGAACCTTTCTGCTTCAATTTAGAACCTTTCTACTTCAACTTCAGAACCTAAGTCTCTAAACTCATTTAGCAACCGCTTTCTGTTTTCCTTCCTTATTTTACCGCAATCGTGAGAACATTTATTGAAACATCCTATACCAGCTTGGTTTTGTTTTGCCGGCTTTACTTGGAGTTTAGATGTCTTGTAAGACAACCCAAGATGCTTTTCATGACGTTCCTTGTCTGCAAAATGTCCTTTTGGACACGTCACACTAGCTGGTTTTCAATTGAACATTTTCGAATTGCATCCCCAACTTCATCAGGCTCATAATGTGCAGATACTACCATAGCGTAGACTTTGCTGAAGTAGTCTCTCATTTTTTTGCCCTTGGTTCTTTTTCATCATCTTCAGAAAGCGTTCTCGAAGATGTGCGATCATTATCATTATAATCATCAATAGGTTCTTCTGTGGACATTTACTCCTCAAAATGGAAGGTCTCGTTCACAAAACGGTGTCTATGATTTCAAAATTCAGCGTGGGCTTATTTGCTGTATAAGCCACGCTATGTCTTTTATGTCAATCTGAACCATTTAGTCAATATTCCAATTGGTAAAAATAATTGGACGAATTATTTACTTTGACATTATACTGTAAATGTCTAATCAAAAACCATGCAGTCACATTTATGTGGAATACAGTTTACTTTTTACTACATATATACCTCTAAAGATTAGAATAATTGTTTTAGAAAATTCTAATTAAAATAATTAATGATAAATTTATATATTTAAAATAATTTATGTTTTTATAACACTCTATGGTTAATTTGACAATTAATTGTAAATTTTTTATTTTTACAGTATAAATATAAATTACTAAATCAGGATATATCTCTTATACTTAAATTGTGTATTCAACATATATGAAATACATAGCCAAGACAGTCTAATGTAATCCAGCAATATGAAATATTGTTTGTTTAAATGGATTTATTTTTAATGAGTAATATTTTTAAATGGATGAACAGTGCAAATAAATATTTGATTAATAAACAAAATATAACTATACCATTCATGATTAATTTTGGTTGTTGAATGTAACAAATAAATATATTTAAATATTTTTGTATTAAATTATTATTTTATAATAGAATTATAGTAATCATTGTGAAAAATGCATATTTATTTTATAGTTAATTCATTAAGTTTGCAATAGTTGCTTTTAGTAATATATAAGTAATAATATAAGCCTTTAAAACTTAATTAATATAGAAAGAAATGTTATTTTTAATAGTTAAGCATACCTTCTACATATTTTATTAACAATAGTGATATTTGTAGTGAATATTTATCCATTAAAAATTATTATTTTCTTGAATATTTTCCGTGCTTTTTTATTCGAAATTTCATTCTTCTCTTTATTTGAACAATAGAAAACAATGGATCCTGCACATAATCCCCTTTTAGGTGAGATTGAAAATGGATTATTTCATGGAGTAGATAATCCTGTATTCGGTATACCAGTACTTGATCCACAACCGGCACAATTTGAAGTTGAAATTGAAGATGATAAAGATGAGGTTATTGTTACTTTAATTTAATATTTATTTTCTGTGAAAATAATAATTATTGTTTTATTTAATACATATATTTTTGTTTCGTTTAATTAGTTTTTACAATAAAATCTTACACATCGAAAAAGTGTTACCTGTACATATTCTGAAACATTGTTAATTAGTTAAAAAACTGATTGGTCAGAAGAAGCAAACATAATTACAGTTCTTTTATATAATTGTAATATACCGATTTAATACTGATCGATTGAAATAATTATTTTAACTTTAATAGTTTTGTTAAGGATTCTTTTTTGATACAATACATTAATGTACAGGTCTTTTTATATTTAAAAAATAGTTGACACGTGATTAACCGCTATTTAAATATATATTGTATATTAGGAAAAAACGAATGATAACTTTGTGATCAATTATTATACCAATATAAATGTTATAATTTTGATCACGTTATGTTTCGAAAACAGTCAATTAGAATAATGAACCATCAATAAAGTACGCACATGTTTAACCACCTCCCCATTGTATGTCTTCACTCACTTTATGAAAACCACCTCTCCCAACCTTGTACTGGTGTACGGTATGCCAATGTTAAGTACTTTTCTACATGAAGAACTAATAAGTTGAATATTAAATGAAAGGGTATACTGATGTTCTTATTACTGAAGAAAAAGAGAAAAAATTGTCAAAATGATCAATAGTGTGCAGAATAATTAATTGTGTTATTGGTTTACTCTAATATTTACTATTTTGAAGGTTTTAAAACAACTTTAAAAAATAAATTAGGCAGGAGATTGTGTGTAGTTGACAACAAATGTATATCATACTTATACTTTTAAAGTGTCGCGCCGCTATATTATACACCCCTCCCACCTTACCGTAAACTCCCCCTCCTCCCTCCTGGACTTATGGAAGACCTTTAACTTCTTTTTATGTCAGTCACCCAGTTTAAAATAATTTTTGCGCTCAATGTCGGACAGTATATAGAATAGTTTTCAAATAAATATTTTAATAATCTTAAATTATTTAACGGATTTAAAAAATGTAAAACGATTTTTTTTAGTACAAATAAAAATTTATGGTAAGTAGATAAGTTCTGGTATACAGCCGTTTTATAACTTTTATAATTTATTTAGAAAAAAACAACTATAATTCTCAAATTGATCAGTTTGAGTAATAATAAGTAATGTTCATCCATTGTTCCATATAATAATGAATAACAACTTAATACATACATCAATATGTTACTCAAAATTATGATCTTTCAGTTTCTAAAATGACACCAAAAGATATTCAAAATTAATCGTATTCTGATTGAAATCAGAAAGAATGACTAAAAAAATTAGTTGATACAAATAGCATGTTTAAAAATAAACTTCTGAAGATCATTTACTTTACTCCAGGAAAAAAACTATACCGATACTCTACATCTGTATACGACAGATTAATTTATATATAACATTCGCCATTATCTTCGTCTCATGCAACTTCATAAACAGTATGATCCGGCAGTGAAAAATCTAGAATCCATATAAATGATAAGCCTACTTTTTAATATCCCGTAGTTTGAAAACTATGATTCCAACATATTTCTATTTAAACTAGAAGGTTTTACAGATAGCTTTTATCATTTCACACTATTTTGATTAGGAACATATAAAATTTAGTAATCATTATAACATTATAAATATACCAGGCAATAATGACTTCTTTATATGTGCTTAGATCAATGCTGTAGAAACGAATGCTTACAATCCATACTTGGTCAATCCCATCAAGCCAGTTAAAGTTCTACAGGATTAAATCCTTACTGAGAACAATTTATATTATGCTTTAACTATTTGATAACTAAACATGTTATACGATCGATTTACATATGTATATAGGCCTATATATTTATACTTTTATATATTCATATCTTTAAGCATTATACAACGACGACAAATATGATATATTACTAACTTTATAGTGTTTAAATAATATTAATAGGTTATAGCAATTCGATTGTATAATTTATTCTTTGCTAATAATTATATTCTGATTTGAAGTATAACAATATGGGATTCATAATTTAAAATGTGTACATTTCTATGGATAATAAAACGAAATTTGAATGAAGCATTACCATTTCTCTGTTTGTGCAATTGTTATGATATAATATGGCAGTGTTTTACTGGTGAACATATCATATTATAAATTAAACTATTTATGGCAACTTATAATTGTATCGTTGAAATATTGAAAATGTTATTTTATATTTTGTAATAATCTTTATTAAAGTAATAATAATTGTTGGATTAATTTAATTTTTAATTATTTTCAGAATACTGAAATTGAGAATAATATTTTTGACAAGTGCCAATTAAATTTAGTTCCTCCTCATATTATAAAACGGGTGATCCAGCGTTTGGATATGAATCCAGAAGCTGCTAATGAAATAATGTATAAATTGATGAAGTGGAATAACGTTGATATCACTGTGGAGCGAACAACGTCTAGTGACCTACCAATGAAGCATATGTTTGAAATACTCTGCTCTAGACAAGATTGTGGTAATATTTGTAGAGAACCGGTTGAGCATTTTGAAAGGGAACTATGTACTCCTATTGGTGTTCTGTACAAAACTGTTGACGACATTGTCTCCGGTGCGCTCGAGGCCATTGTGGCGGATCCAACAAAAAATGAAGTTTTAACCCGTGCAAAAGAAAACTGCAACCCAGAGGATAGAAGAATTATTGAAAAAAAGTTAGGAAGAAAACAATTCATTGTTTATCAATTGCCACAACACCATGATTCGCGTTGGCTTCGTAGTCAGACACAAAAAGGTATAATTCTTAAAATGTAAAAATGTGTTAATATTTATCGCTTGACAATAGAAAACTTTAAATATCAACAATTACTCTGAGGAAATAATATTTATGTTTGTAGTCATAAATATAAGTAAGCTTAAATATTAATAATAACAAATAGATTTTTTTAATAGTTTTTATATCTATAATTAATTTTCATCATTTTGTAAAATGAAAATGTTTAATTACATGTAACAGAAACATTCACATCAATAAGTTGATGCAGATATTTATGTGTTGATATTAAAGGTCATTTCTTATTTTAGCTGTTGTTTTTTATAAATTGTATATATAACTTAGACTATATAATATATAGCATTTTATTGTTATTAATGGTATTTTTGATGAAACAATTTTATGCCTCTAAATTATTTTGTTAATAACTGGTTTGTATTTTATTTTTTTATGTTTCATAGATTGTACAGCGCTTCAATTTAAAAAAAATAATAGTTCAATCTCAATGTCAAAAATATGCTTAAGAAAATAAAATCTACTCACATCGTATTGTTATCATATATACAAAAATGCTATAATACGCTATTTGAAATGTTTAACGTTGTTTTCGTAAATACATCTTTTCAAAATCTGCTACTCATGTATTCGTTCTATTCTGAAATACATCTTTCTAAAATCTGCTACTCATGTATTCGTTCTATTCTGGAATACATCTTTCCACTTAAAGTTGGTTTAAGTTACTAACATATTAGTAAAACTGAAAAAAAAATCTAAATTGAATAATCGGGAAAATAAACAAACATGGAAATCTACTAAATTTCAGTAAACACTTAAACAACACCGTTACAAACAAACAATAAGTATCTATAAAACTCAAGAGTCTTGGTGTCCTATTCGACGGACAGCTTCGTATGTTAAATCATGTTCGTTCAATTTGCAGATTAAATATCACTCAGTAATTTGATTTGCACACTTATTCTGCTTAAAGATATTTCAGTGCTGCTACTCGACAGTTTGGACGTTACCAGTGAAAATGCACTAATTCAAATTGCACTCAACGTCTTCGAAAATATTGAAAAGAACTTTTCACTCTACATTGCACCTTCGGTGTACTCCAATAACACATTTCACACGTGGCAGGACTTCGTTGACAAGCAATTCAAGCACAATGTAAGTAACAAAGTTGCATGACCCTTGTACAAATATACATATATGTACATTAAAATGTTTTACATACATATTTGTTTTCATTTCTAAACTGTGTGATTCTTAATATGAAACAATTGAGAGCAGATTGTTTTAACAACTTTTATGAGATGTTTTAAAAGACGTTGGTGATTTTAATATTAATGTATTACATTCTCCAATTTATTAATTATAAAAAATATTGTTTAATCAAAGCATAAATTTGTAATATCAACCAAGTGGCAATTTGAGTCTATATTGCTACAAATCTAAAATATGCCAGTGTAATAATGCGGGATTTGAAATTTATTTTTTAGTAATGTTAAATTTTTTATTGTGCCTTTACTAAGAATAATACAATTATAAAATATGTATAAAACAGAACGAGTCACGACCGGAGACTCCATGAAGATTTAATTTTTTTAAACTGATTTTTGTTTCATTTTGTATGTTTTTTATTTTGTAATGAAATTGTTAATTATATGAAAATAAATCAGTATTTAAAAAATATGTATTTTAGTGCTAGACAATTCGTTTTATATGTTTATTTTTATTTTTTAACGAAATTGTTAATCATATGTAAATAAATTAGTATTTTTGAAAAATATGCAATTTGGTGCTAGAAAATCAAGTAGAAGAATCAACTTTATATTAATATGTAGTTTGTTACTGATATTTATGTTATATACATTTTATTTTAGGCTGAATGCATACTTATATTGGCATCCAAAAATTTCCTGCGTTTGTACAACTATGAAAAGGAGACGACTGCCATAAACGGGTATAAACAGCTTTCTATGTTGTCATAGTTTAATTTGTATGTTTAATTACAATGGTATAAATGAAAAATGGATATGACATAAAATGATTATATTATCAATTAACACTTTCTATCATCATATAATCATGTTAAATGAAAATATATTCTTTTTATTTTAATAATGCTTTGTTGTTCCCTAAAACTTATACCAAACAATGAATAATTCCATTCTATATTCTGGTACGTATTTTGATACATGGTATTTCATAGTTAATTTTTTTATAATTTGTTTAGACATTGGGCACTTAATGAAGAGCGTGATCGCGTTTGCTACTTAAAAACAAAGTGTTTCGACGAAATCAAGCCAATCTACATGCTTATTTTTCATGAAGATGAGCGTGAGGCAGCTGCGGAAATATCGCCATTCGTGTTCTTAATACCAGCAGATATGAAGCGACTGCTCCTATCCATCCAGCGAGTTGTTTGCAATATGCGCGAGAATTAACAATCTTTTGTCTTCCTATTTACAGTAAATATAGTTGATGCGCTAATAATACGAGGCTACCATTACTTCAAGGTCATTTTAATTGATTAGATTTAAAGTATTTTTGGGCTTTCTATATACTTATGAGAACACATAATTACAATATGTAACACTTATGGTAACACATTTTATAATGCATTTTTTACTTTTTTATTGATTATAAGAAATTTTTTAGTATTTTAAAGACAGGACCGAAATGTATTCAATCATTTTTGAAAAATGAAAGATTTCATGGTTCTGCGTTACCTGTTGTTAAAGATATGAAACTAAAAAAAAAAGTTAACTGGTCATATTGTAATGTAAATTACACCTTTCTAATTCATTTCATTAATTTCATTAACGGCAAACGCAGATCATTAGCGACGGACTCAGCTAAATATTAGAAAGGCATAGCATTACGTAGTTCAATTATATAAATTTTAAATTGAGGTATAATTTTTATGTAAAATAGAACTGGATTCAATTCATTAATCATGTACATAAATCAGGGTATTGTCTTGAGATACCCATTATGTAGAGGTGAGGTGGCTTCTGCGATATCCACTTTTAATTACAAATAGCAATAAAATCATGATGTGTAATTGTTGTTATAACAAATTTAATTTAGAAGATATTAATATAATTCCAAATTATATATTTTATAATACGTAAGTTTCTTTGAGAAAGAAAAAAGTATTTTGATCAAAAGGTCTATATTTTAACTTTATATATTACTCAATGCCAAATTCTTAGTTCGGCAATAAAATAATATACAATCATGAATTTCGGATTGATACTATTGATAAGGTACTCAATTTAATTTCACTAAATATTTATTTTTTCTGAAGGCAAGAACAAATTTGATTAATTATCTATTATCGTGATTATTACCCCTGTTTGCTATTTCCTCATTTACACATTTAATAATTAGGCTGCGTATTGTGTATAATTTATTTTAACATTTCCCACTTTTGTTATGAATTGATATCTAACTATAACGATGTTGTATTGAATTAATCAGCATTAAATTGTTCACAACATAAGTAATTACCACAATTATTTAGTTATCTGTAGATATTTTTTATCATTTTGTGACGGTTTGTGTTATTATAACAAACATCATATTTTTTAATCTACCTGCTTTATTTTAATCATTCCAACACATTTTTTGTATGTGATCAAATATAGAAAAAATTCACGCTATTTATGTGTTATTGTCTTAATTACAATTATTGTTTTTTAAATAAAATTGTTTTGTAAATTATGCAAATGATTGAATAATATATAAATATTTATCAATTAGTATTGTGCAAAATTTTAATTATTTAACAATCACTAGATATTGAAATTAAAAGGTTATGCAATTATTTTAAAATATGATATGTACGCTATCATTAATTTTTATTTATATTACATTTTTATGATTGAAAGTCAGTCTAAACTTATTTTCTAATCAAGTTTTAAATACAAAACGTTATTATATTTTACTAAAACAAGTTAAGTAATACATTTTTTTGGTTATAAGAAAATTAATTATTTAAACTTTACTAACTGCACATTTATTAGTATTAATATATAATTAATATTCACTAATTATAAATGTTTAAATTAATACAATAATGCTAGAAAAAGTTCCATAATTAAATATATTAAGTTTACTTTAGCTTACAAAACTTATAAATCTAAACGTTTTGGTGGCAAAGCATTTTCTGTTTGCGCTCCTAAACTCTGGAACTCCCTCCCACTTTCCCTTCGAAGCATAGACTGCTTTCAATCTTTTAAAAAGGGACTTAAAACCCATC